>JANHFT010002322.1:73597-99962 GCA_032467955.1 Pseudoxenodon macrops
CATGCCACCTGTGGCACGCGTGCCATAGGTTCGCCATCACTGATATAGGCCTTCCTGCCTAAGCAGAGGGTTGGACTAGAAGACCTCCAAGGTCCCTTCCAACTCTTATCATTCTGTTAATCTGTTAGTCTTGTTGGTTGGGGAATTCTGGGAGTTGAAGTCCACACATCGCAAAGTTAACAAACATCAGTCTATCGTGAAGTATCCCAGGATCCTTTTGCACAAGCTCTGAAAAAGTAACGCATCCTCCATAGGTAGGGAGCAAAGCCACATTCTGGTTTTACAAAAGCAGCGGAAAATTTTAGCATTAACCCAGAAGCCGGAATGTTTTATAGCTTTGTTTTCCAAGACTGCCCTACGGAATTGTTTATCACCCGAAGAAAACGAAATGCAGGCCGCAGAACTGATTATAGGCTGTGAATTTATTGCCCGGTTTACTGGGTAACTGATGAAATATAAATGAAGGAGAGCAAAACAAAAAACAAAAAAAAACGGTGCGGGAATCAAGAATCTCTTTAGAAATGCCACGCTGAATAAAAGCACAGGGAAAAATCTGTTTCTTCGGTAACTTTATTGTTTAATTAGCTATGAGTCCATATTAAAAGAAAACAGAATATAAAAACACAGAATATTACTACAAAACGGAATTAAAAGAAACAGAAGAAATAAAAAGTATAATGAATGCAAATCGTATTTTGGTATCACCCTGACCATTTTTATGCTGCCTTTCTCCATATAAAGTTATAACTTATGAGTTATAAATCAAGTAGAAAAATAACGGTCCCAAAAAAGTGACCTCACGATCCAGGGCAAGTGCAGCCATCAAAAATACATCCCAGTGGCCAAACACCTGAGTTTATATGAGATGTGTGGACTTCAACTCTCAGAATTCCCCAATATGGCTGGCTGGAGAATTCTGGTCATTGAAGTCCAAACATCTTAAAAGTTACCAAAGTCAGGAAACAGAGCATTAAGGTCTTTAACCCTATTACTTTACAAAGTTGTATTAGCATATATCATCATTTCAAACCAAAATAAAGCTATTGGTAGACATGATTAAATTTATGAATGAAAGAACTTTCACATTTACAATACCATAAAAAAACAACTCCCAAATATCCAACTTCTTTAAAAAGTGTATTCTTTGGGGGATCCAGTCAACACAAATAAGTATTTCTAATCAGTTAATTTCATTTTTAAATCGAAGGAGTGTATGTTGCATTTCTTAACACCTGGGCCCATTGATTCTCCAGAATTTGATATACCAACTCTTAATTCCAGAATTCACTAATCTTAATTTTACTTTTAATTCCTTATTAAATTAGAAAGTTGGTTATTGCTTAAGCACTGCATCTTTCAAGGATCTCAAAATAGCAGGTATCTTGGAACCTGCTAAGGCACCCATACTTCACTGTATAGTTAATACATAATCCAGCTGTATATATTGTCAAAGAAATGTTTTATAGAACTCAAATTCAAAATGCAACTCTCAATGTCTCTAAAATAACCAGAATGATTGATTTAAAGTATTGATTCCTTGTTTGGCCCAAGTGTTTCAGTAAAACACCTTCCCCACTATTTTCAAAGTTGGGTTCTTTTAATTTCTTATGTGGTTTGCAATCAAAACACAACTTCTTATTTGTCAATAACCAAATATGTCTGACAACTTCAAAGCTGGAAACTTTCAATATTATTTTTGAACCAGGATTTATCTCCGGAAAGGAACATTCTCCTGAAAGTATTTGTTCTAAAAGAATATTGATTTTAAAATAAAGGCCCAAGGATATTATTTAAGGATATTATTTAAGTTAAAAGTCAACTTCATTATGAAGTGGCTTTAGTTTGGGTTACTCAGATGCTCTCTGTGCCGGTTCAGCCGCCATTTTAATTGCAGGCACTTTCCGTTCGTTTTAAAAAGTTTTTCCCCCCTTCTTAAAGAGCCGAACACTCACCCAGTCCCACACTTTGCTCAAATCACTCCTGCCCAAAACGCTTAGATCGAGGTAATCCTTTCCTCCAGACAGACACCATCTGCATTCCTTCTCCTTTCGTCATGACCGTTCCCAGCTAGTAACAGAACAAAGTCCGCCTTCCCAACTGCTGGGTTTAGAGGCTTCACCTGACTTCCCCAGGGAAATTGCCGTTTCCCTGTTCGTGCCAGCCCGTGCCCCTGTACTTCACTGTCCCTCCAGGACAGTTTAGGGTCGCAAGGACTCCCGAATCAGCTGAGGATTGACGGCTTTTCGGGAGCACCCGAAAAGCACGTCCTTCACTGGGACATTGGCCACGCCTTCTCTCACATGAGATATCTCTGTGGAAGACCATGGGGGGGCTAGTTCTTCTGACCACCCAAGGCCTCCCCATATCCACTGAGATATCTCATGTCTGTCCCCCCCAATCCTGCCCCACCGGGTCTCTACAGGCACTGGGCCAATGGAGACTCACTTACCTTTCAAAGATCTTGATCAAATGAGCTGTCTCCTCTCCAGCCTTTCTGCCGTGTTTTCTTTGCTTGCTCCCAGCGCTCCAAAAGCAGAGCGGTGAGAGGAGAGGCAGAGCGGGACGAGCATGCTCTGCTCAGCTTGTCTGACTCGCTGAGGCTGCCTGTGCAGGATACCCAATCTGCTTTTGGAGCACCAGGCAGCCTCGGTGAGTCTAAAGGAGCACGAGATTGTGCCTCTAAAGGCCTCCATCTCTTTGCAAAAGTTTTTGGCGTGGAGCACAGAGGCCTGAATTGAGTGCGAGATCACGCCCCCAAAGGCTTCTGTTCTCTGCGCCAAAAGCTTTTGCAAAGAGATGGAGGCCTGAAGGAGCACGAGATCGTGCCCCCCAAAGCCTTCTGTCCCTTTTCATAAGCTTTTGGCACAGAGAACAGAAGCCTTTGGGGGTTCGATTTGCGCTTGTTCAGGCCTCTGTCCTCTGCAACAAAAGCTTTTACAAAGGGACGGAGGCCTTTGGAGGAACAATCTCGCACTTCTTCAGACTCACCGAGACTGCCCGATGTTCCAAAAGTGGATCAGGTGTCCTGCGCTCGTTCCGCTCTGCCTCTGCTCTCACCATTCCAGTTTTGGCTCACCGTGAGCTAGCTGGCAAAGAAATCGCGCTGGCTGCACAAACCCTGCAGCAGAGATGCTGGAGACGAGACAGCTCACTTGAGGAGACAGAAGGAGTGGTCAGCCTGTTTTGGAACTCCGGATCTTTGAAAGGTAAGTTAGTGATCGATAACGGAGTGAGGTGGAGCCGGTGGGCTAGCATAGCAGGGCCAGGGCCTGTTAGGTCCCTATGTGTGGTGTGTGTGTGTGGAATAGGCCGGGGGATGTTGCAGTGTCTCTGTGGTCGGTCATAAGGGTGAACGACTGCCGTGGTGCTGCAACATTCATAACTTTGAGACTCTTGGAAGTACTTGTGGGGGTGGTGTAACTTTGAACTGTTGCTAAGCGAACCGTCGTAACTCAAGGACTACCTGTATTGGACACACACTGTCTTTTGAAACTCTTATTTCAGTCCTCACTTTAGTGTGGAGCTTATGCAACAGCATTAATATTAATTTTTTTTAAAAGGATAAATAAGTTGGATTTGGAGCTTATGTTGCTATGATTACATGTATGTTTCCCCCTTTTTCTGTGTTTTTGTTTCCTGTTGCTTTTTACTTAATAAAATTATACTAAAAGGCACAAATGAACCAAAAAAAACCCAACCCAAGCACTGTTCCTCTCCTAACATATGGCCTTCCTCCTAGGCACCTGCTTTGGGGCCATGCTGGACATGCTGACTGACCGCTGTACTACCATGTGTCTGCTGGTGAACCTGGCTATGCTCTATCCAGTGTCTGCCCTCTGGTTTCAGCTGAGCATGAGCCTTGATGTGGCCTCCCATTCACTACATCTCCACAGGTATTGGCTGGGGAAATAGAGCTGAATGTGGTTTATTTATTTGTCTATCAAATTTAGGTACCAATGTAATCCTGGCTGGGGAATTCTGGGAGTTGAAGTCCATACCTCTTAATGTGGCCAAGTTTGAAAAACACTGCTCTAAATAGCAATGGATAGAATGGCTCTCCTCTACTTAGATCAGCTGTGTCAAACTAAAGGCCCAGACTCTGCCCACGGGATGCTTAGATCTGGGTCACAGGGCCACCCTGGAAACAGAGCAAATTAGAAGATTTGGATTTTGAGGAGCAGCTCTGGGACTGAATGAAATTCTTTTAATATTGGCTTTTTTGGCACCTTTGGATAACTGGGACATTGGGATTTTGGTGGATTAGTGGGGGATTATTGAATAACTTTTGGCCCATTAAATTAAAGTAAAATGTTACAACAGGGAAAAACAAACACATTGAAAAAAGAAATAGTATTGATGCTTCAATGTATTCAGGAAACTATGATAAGGAATCATAGGGAGATGATGGACATGATGCATGATACAGATGTAAGAGTAGAAAGCCCTAAACAAACGACAATGGAAAATGAACAAAAAATTCAGAAAATAGAGGAGCAACTAGAACGGGGGTTGGCAACCTGCGGCTCTGGAGCCGCATGCGGCTCTTTGGACCCTCTGCTGTGGCTCCCTGACCCATCTGGCTGGCCCCACCCTTGCCCTCCTCTCCCCTGGCCTGAGAAGGTAAGGGCGAGAGTGGGAATGGAGAAGCGGCCGGAGCTGATTCTCTGGCGCTGGTTGAGGAGGCACCCCCGGCAAAGGCTTCCATTTGAACAGCCTTCCTTCCCTTCTAACTACTCCCTGACTGGCTGTGGTGGGGCCAGGAGGGTGCGAATGCGTGGGAGACCCTCCTCAAGCGAGCGCCAAAGTCCAGAAAAGGCGCGTGCAGGGCGGGTTGGCGCTCAAAGAGATGCGAGTTCTCTCCTGCCCTCAAGATCCTGCTGTGTCCCGTCTATCTCCTCCCTCCCGCCCCCCGCCTGCAGCTCTTCACCCGAGCTCCAGCCTGAAGCTGTAGGAACCAAAAGCTGCCTTATGCACAAATGTGGTGCAAAGGCAGCTTCGCTCCTGCATTAAGGCTCCGGCGATCCTCCTCCTCCTTTTCCTCTCATGCGGTGGGGGGGGCACGGCAAGGCGATAGTGCAGCGCGAAACGGCCCTGTAAGGCAGCCTTCACTTCCTGCTGCTTCGAGCTGGAGCTTACGCCCTCCCCGCTCGCCTGAAGACCTGCGGGGGAGCGGGAGCACAGCAAGGCTACATCTGGATCTTTAGGGCAGGAGGTGAGCCGCGTCCTTTTGCCTCCAGCTAAGACCCTAAAGCGAGCGGCCGCCTGCCCTGCTCTGCCTTTGCTGCACTTTCACACTCACTTGAAGAGAGTCTTCCTGCCTTTGCACGCCCTCCTGGCCCTGCCCCAGCTAGCCAGGGGGTCACGAGAGGGAAGGAGAGTCGCCCGAAGGGATCGTCAGTCCGCTGTGACTGACGATCATTCCTCAGCACAGGGACAGAAGGGGAGACAGTGGGAGAAAGCAATGAGAGAGGGAAGGAGAAAGATAGAGATGAGAGAGGGGGAGGAAGGGAGAGAGGGAGAAAGAGAGATGGGGTGAGGCAGGTAGAGCGAGAAAGAGATGAGAGGGAAGGAAGGAAGGAGAGGGATAGAAAAAGAGATGAGAGAGGTGGAGAAGGGGAGATAGAGAGGGAGAAAGAGATGAGTAGAGGGAGGGAGGAAGATGGAGAGAGAGAAAGAGATATATATACCTGTTTCCCATAGATAAAAAACATAGTGAGCCATAAAATCTGGGTAGGCGTGGCTGGGGGTGTCATGTGACTCGATGGGAGTGAGTGACATCGAGTTGGCCACACCCACCCAGGTTTTGTGGCTCCTGGTGTTTTGCTTTCTCTGGGAATCGGGTCCAAATGGCTCTTTGATGGTTTAAAGTTGCAGACCCCTGGTCTAGCCCAATGTAGACAATAGTAATGATATTTTCAGGGACTTTCATGCACTCTGTATCTGTCTTTGCTTCTTATTAAATTGCCTAATGTTTCTCACAGGTGCATTGAAGAACGATATAAAGCAGTTTGCAATGCTGCTAAAACACGCTCTGTTTTGTCTCTTGGAGTTGCTTGTTTTAAACACCTTCCTGCCACGGTATGGTGCTCATTTGTGTCTAGCCCTCTGTTGATATTTCTGTGAGGACAAGATAATCCTACCTCTGATGGAGAATAAATATTGAAGGCAAACCTTAGAAATTTAAATATGATGCCTGGTGTTACTAGCATTAGTTTATAAAACTTTTTAATTTTTGGGGTACTATTGTATTCACATAAAAGAGAGAGAACTCAAATTTAAGACAATTATCCCCTCCCCCCCCAAAAAAAAGTAGATAGAAACATAGAAACCTAACAAATATCTTACTCTGTGTTCAGCTTTCTCAGTTTATAATATTTACTGTAGCTGAAATCAGTGCTGGAGATTCTCTCTGCACAATAAATATGTAAATGTATACAAATGTACGTATGAGACAGATCATACTTCCAATGCAATAGTAATTATGGTCCTCCGTTTCATTGGATTGGCTTTTATTTTGCAGACAGAGAACACATATCTTTCCCAGATCTACAACTTGACCTTGCTGTGTATGGATGATTATGTAATTGAACCACAGTCAGTCCAATTTCTGGTGCAACATGGCTTTGACTTCAACAAGCAGTATTCTCAGGGCATTCCCTATCATAGGGGCAATGATAAGGTACAAAGATTCCTTAATTTAAGGACTAAATCTCATGGAAATATAAGAAAGAAACTGAGAAATGGGTTTGGACTTCTTAACTAGTAGATTTCATATTTTGTTCCATAACTTGGTGAAAGTTTATTCTCAACATCAGGTTTAGAAACCAACTCAGGTCCAAGTTTTTTGACGAAAAGGTCTCGTATGATAATAGATGCATACTTGAATCTATTATCTTCAGCTATTGCAAGGAAAGTTACCAGTAGCAGCATTTTTCTGTGAGATTGGAGGCCTTAACAGATAAGGCCATATTTAGAGGATGCAGTTCAGTAACTCGGCGATGATGTCACAGAGCCAGTTCCTTCAGTATCTCTGTGGGTGTCGCCATTTTCGATTTTCCTTCTGCACATGCGCAGAAGCTATTTTTTTATTGCTGTGTGCGCACTCAAGGCGCGACCCTGAGCGAACCAGCAGCATAAATATCCATAAGCCACCCCTGATATAATTGTATGTTCAATGGTTTAGTTTGTAACTAACAAATGGTAAACATTGCCAATGCAATATGTTAGATTGTATTTTCTTTTGATAATAGGTCTCGAAGATATCACTTCTGGCATCCCATTTGTCTATCTAAATCTAAAGGACTGTCAGAAGAGGACTTTCCATAGTGGGATGCCTAAATAACATTGTTTCCATTTTATTTACTCACAGGGAAATGAAAATCGGAGTCAGACAATTCGTACTTTTTTCCTGGAAATAATTCGAGCAAGAAAACCTATCATTCTGCACAATGGCCTAATTGATTTAGTTTTCCTCTACCAGTGCTTCTATGCCCACTTACCTGACAATCTGGGCACTTTCACTGCTGACCTTTCAGAGATGTTCCCAGCCGGCATCTATGACACGAAATATGCTTCAGAATTTGAGGCACGCTTTGTAGCTTCTTACCTAGAATATGCCTACAAGAAGTGGTATGTATCATTTAACAAATAAATGCTATAAGCACCCTAACAGCTGTTGGAGTTGCATTGCTCCTCGCCTGCTTTTTGTTTACATATAAAAAGCTCCCAGGATCCATATGACCAAGTAATCTGAAGGTTAAGAAGATACTTATACTGATTGGTCAGTTTTCAAGCAGCTTATAGATCAGTCCATTTATGTATGTGTTGGGGGCAAATATTTAAATTGAATGTAGTGCTTTTAACTTTTTTTTTAAAGAACGTTTTCTTTTGTGAAAATATGGGAAGGAAAACATTGTATTTTTTGTTAATTAGCCATTAATTATGATTACCACTGGCTTTATTACCCTTCTGAAATGAAATTTAAAATCTTTTTTCACTCTCTGCTCTGGTGACTCTACTGATTCAGAATAACACTAATATATGGCAGAGACTGCATGTCTACCTCTTTCTGTGTTCTCCATGTGTCCTAGAAAACATGAGAGGAGGAGACAGGGATAATCTTGCTTAGCATGGTAAAATGAAATAGGAATGATAGGAACTTTTTCTTTTGGTTGACTGACTAAAGGCAAGGGTCATCAGGAAAAATGCTAGTGACAATTAGCTGGCAATAGCATTTGTAAAACTACTGATAGACAAATAATGCAGTTCTTCTGCACTTCTGTATTCTTCTGTACAACAGCCCTTCTGTATTTATTTTCATCTCAGTGGTAATTCTGTATTTGTTTTGAATGGATTATTACCCCCACCATACCTCTTTTTCTCAATTCTCTTAATTTTTTGTATGATCATGTAAAGGAAAAGCGAGTCCTGAAAAATTACTGATTATCCCCATACATTTGCTATAATTATACCGCTCTTGAATTTCAGCAAACGAGAAAACCTCAGGTTGAAAGACTCCAAGAAACCGTATCTCGGCATAGAATTCTGCAGCTATCCTGCCAGCATAGATGCCTATGTTGAATACCGGTTTTGCTCTGTGGCTGATGTCAGCCAGGCTCAAACTGACATTGCTAACAAAATTGCCATCTGCCAGCCATTTTCGGTGAAGTATTATTTATTGGGTCTTTCATCTACACTTTAGGATTTTAAAAATTGTCTATAAAACCAAATTGGAAAGAACAGTTTTAGTGTCTCGAATGTTAGATGCAGACTATGAAGACAAGCTATCCCAGATAAAAAGAAGTCTATCTTGTTAGATCAGCCTTTCAGGTGTTATTTTGGCCATTAAAATGTTACAAGGAAGCCAGGTTTCTTTTAATTAAATAGGTTATTTTTGTTTAAAAAAAGAACAAAACTGGAGTTTTTGCTTCACTTAGGAAAGAGCTACCTTGCGATCCCAGTGAGGAGGTTTAGGATCCATGATTATGCATAGTACTGCTGCTGTCTAGGAAAGGTTGATTGGATTCCAATCATTGCAAAAGTCTCCGAATTTTTTAAAATCTATCCTAATAGTTCTCATTCTCCTTCACAGGCTTATGGCTGGTGCCCAGATGGGTTGAAATGTACACAATCTCACAATATTGATCTAATAATTAATGAGGATGAGAATCACAAAGAAGAGAAGCGGAAGACAAGAAAACAGAAATGGAAACGGCGGAAGAACTTAGTAGAGTCGACAAAAGAAGTTGAACTGAGCAGCCCCATGAATGATGTAAAGTTGGCTTGGGATAAGGAAAAAGGTTCCCCTTCCAAACAGTCTTGCCCTAGTAACGTGATTGCTCCTATTGTAGATAGTGCAGATGCAGAAAGTGTGTCTGGTAATGGGGAGACTTCAATGGATGTGGAACAAGAACTAGTTTCCAACAGTGCAGTTGATGCCAGTGTTGATGGCAATGCTGCCAGTGCCACAGACAACGAGAGTATCATTTCTTCACCATTCAAAGACTTCCAGCCGGAAAAGGCAATAGGAAGCGAAGGAGCAGAGCCAAAAGCCCAGTTACAGAGTGATTCCGCAGTGACCTCTTTGCCTGTCACAGATAACATAGCACCATCTAATTGTTCACTAGGGAGTATTCACCGGGCTGGGTTTGATGCCTTCATGACAGGCTACATAATAGCATACATCCAGATGCTCAAGGATGATAAACAGAGCGACTCAAATGACGGGCCTTGGTTACCAGAGTGCCACAACAAATTGTACCTTAGTGGAAAGTCTGTGCCTCTCCAGATTGTGAAAAGTTTGTTTTCTAAATCTTCCAAAGCCCACAACCAAAAGATGAAATTGGTATGGGACAGCAGTTAGAAGTAAATACCATACGGCTCAGGATCACAGATAACGCTATCACTATCAATTGTTTTCTTGAAGCTGCAATACTCAAAACCAGAGCTGCTAAAGAGACATTTATAACACACGATAGAATACGTGCAGCAGCCTGAATGGATTATGGATTTATTTTTAAATGTTTGTAAAATTATGTATTAAATTTTGCCTTTGGGGATAGAACCTTTACACTAGATGAAGCATTTTTTTTCTCCAAATGCTTAAGAAAGCACTTTCTTTTACAAGGCTGGTGCACAACGTTATGTGTTCATGCTCACACAATGCCTCTTGGGGAATGGCAATGCATTTATGAGAAGACAGGTGGCATCAGTTTTCAAGCAGCTTTGTAAACTCCCCAAAAATCATATGCTTTACTCATTCAGAGAAATGCTTTATTTTTAACCAAGGGAATTGTGGAAAAGCCTTTTTACATGGATTACCTTGCACCATCATCCTAATGTTCATAAAGTCAGGTAGTTGGCTCTATTCCTTGCTCTCTAACGTCCATGTCTTCAGCAGATGTTGTGAAATCCTTACAACACTCCATGCAGTCTAGATGCCTGCTTTATTAGACTTTCCTATTGATAAGACGAGCACTTGTTTTTAAGCAAATGCTTAAAACAGCATTAGCTCCTTTTCAGATATGCCAGTTTATAGAATCTGACCAGAATAGATAAGAAGTGCATTACCCACCTTTTAAAATCCTTGTGAATACTTGGGAACACTTGTTATTTTAGTTCTTAACTCATTCTTTTATTAAATTTGAAGATTTAAGCTCCAAACTCTACCACAAATATTTTCATGTTTTACAAATGGCTTGTAAATCACCATTATAAGGAATCATTTGGCCTTAGACTAGCACAGAAGACAAGCTTGCCTTTTACTAACAGTAAAATATGAAATAAATGATGCATTAAAGTACTACCCACACATATTTGAAAATCTGCAGTGAAAGCTCCCCACCAACAACTATTTGAATCGTATACTGACAAGAATGAGGTAGTTTTCTTTTCAACATATCCGAGTTTGTCTAAAAGATATGGAATGCATATCTGAAATTTCTAATCAAACTTTCTGAAATTTTGTAGGACTTTTGTTTTGGGCAAAAGTTGGGTACCAAATATTAATACATCTATTTTTATAGCAGCCCAAAAGAGAGATTGCAGCGATCTAAATCCACTACAAAGCTCTCAAGACTTCAGAAATCTACCTGAATCTGGCCTATCATAACATAAGGTGATAACTGATTGTCTTGTACTACAGTTTTTCATTAGTAAACAGCTGGTTGTATTTCCTCTTTCTGGCTATCCTTTTGGAATCATGCCCTCTAGATTGTCCTTAAATGTGATTTATATTATACCACTTGTTTTTAGTTATTTTAAATCCTTAAGATGAGGTAACAAAAAGTTAAGGAAAAGATAAGGAATTAAAACCAAATTGTTTGATTCCCCCCCTCCCACAGTTCTATTGCAGTCTTATTTTCCTAATGCAAATTAAGCTACTTAACTGTTGAGAAAAAACAATAATGCAGGATGGAGTTACAAATCAACATCTGGAAGGCCATAGGCTCCCAAGTACCATTCTAGTATAATAATTCAAAGGGATATCTTAATATTCTCTGCCATCATCAATCTTTATTGAGAAATATTGGTGTTTCCCTTATTAAATAATGTTTAGTTTTTTTGTATCAAAATATTTGACAGCCTGTAGGCTTTTTATCTGTTAATTTTTGTTGCAAGTCTTTTTGCAATACAGATCATCAAAGTTATGTATTCCAGTTACACACAACAAAACAGTAATGAGATCACTTGGAAACTAAAAAAATATTTTTTTATTAGTCTTATTTATTCCAGATACACTGCTTGGAAAGCGTTATTTGATGACAGTGGGTTCAGTAATGTTCAACTTTTTAAAAATTGCTGCTGGGGAGAGCAATGAAGTAGCTAAAGCTTGTCATTAATACCAAGTTAGAGAAAAGAAAGCTCAAGCTAACTAGATAGCTCTAGCCAGATGTTATCAACATGTGGGAGTGGACAGAAAAAGGACAACATTTGAAATCAATGTAAAGTGATGCAGCAATAGCACACACATTTTATCTAAATGTTAATATTTACACATTTTATTCTAGGAAAAACTTTAAAAGGAATAAAACGATAATTTTGTATTCATCTGTATTGCAAACATATTTGATATTTGAAGGATAACTGTTAAATGTGAAATCGAAAGATAAGAAAAAGCAACCAAAACAATCAAGAACTGTTTTTGGTATAAGGAAAATGAAAGCATTTAGTTCTTTTCACCTCTTTTTCCTTTAAGGAGGTATCGAAACGGGGTGGTAGGTTAAAACTGGTCAGTAGGTTTTATTATACACTGCCCAGAGTCCCTCTGTGAAGGAGATGGGCAGTTAAGTATGATAAATAACTTAAAAGAGTAGGGAGAAATTTTTGCTCAAAATTGAATCTTGAATCATTTAGTGAAAGTTGACTGGTAATTCTGTCCTTGACAAATGCAATTAACTTGAAAACTTCAAGATGGATACATAGATTACTAGGCAAGTAGAAATAACCAAATCCATAGAGCATTGATCTGTATTGTAAAGTAATTCACAAATACAAATGCCTCAACAGGACAACTGTCCCATGTTTTGTTACTTGTTTATATGAAAGCATTTAATTTACCAACATGACAACATGACATTGGTTTCAGTTACTAGTTTTTTAATGTAAGGTAACTGCAGTTTACACACTATGAAATGTGATGTGTCTTGTCTGGAAACAATTAAATGTTCAGATAATCTACCACCATCATTAATTGCTGGTGAGTACACAATTGGAAATCTGAAACAAGGGAAAGCACAATAAGGAATTCTTTCTGGAATGAGACAAGCTCTTCCAGAATCTGACTTTAACAGGGGAAAAAAATCACTTTTACAACAAAATACTGGAATGTGTGAATATTAAGTCAGAATGAATGTTTCCCATTTTATATTGCTCCTTTGCGTCATCCATTTTGTCTTCTCAAGCACATATTTGATTTTCTTCTGACAGTAAACTGGGGAATGATTTACAAAAACTGATAAAAGAAAACTTGCAAATATTTTAAACTACATTTATCTTTGGTTATTTTTTTCAGTTCCAGTGAAACATACTGTTTATGTAATTCTAAGGTGGAGGGAAATCAAACATGAATCAACACATACAAATGAAGATTTGTTTTCAAACATTCATAAATATCTGAAGTATTAGACAAATGCTTTTTCAAAAATCCTGTTCCTGGCAGTGTTAAATTATACACATGCTATAAATTTTTTTCCTAAGTTTTAATGACAAAATTTAGCTATTTACAGACAGCAATTATTAAGACATAAAATTCCTTCATAAATATGAAAATAGATCTTATAAAGATCTATAAACCTTAAATCAAATATTTGGCTACCTCAAAGGTTATTTTTGCATAGAAATGTAGTGACATGCAGTATAAACAGCAGCATTAAGTGCAAAGAGGAATTATTCAAGTGTCTAGTTAAACTGGCAAGAAATACCAGTGTTCTTGGACAAGATCCAGCAACCAAGAATCCATCGTACACTTTTTCTACTCAGGTATCAATTTGTTACATACATGTATTCACAGTCTTTCATCAGTTGGCAACATGAATATCCTCTAATATGCTTATTAAATGTAATTTAGACAAAACTAATGAATTAAAAATAGACTGAGGTTCTTAGAAGTGTTTTCAGGTGGCTTATCAAAAGCAATAGGCATCTTTGTTAGCAAATCAAACATTCTGAAAAGCAAAACCATCTAGTATCATTGTGTTTGTACAAATTATGCATTCATTTGGCCACATTCTGTATAGAGAACAGATGATGGCCCATAGCTGCTCTGCAATGCTGGCTTTCTATAGGATGTGATAACAGTGTTTACATTTTGTATAAGAGGACAGGTTACCTTTATGTTTAGCCATCCAATAACTAGTTATTGCTTTCTCGAGCTCCTACGAAGCCAACTTTTATTAAATTGCAGTCTAGAAAGACTTACTTTTGTGTCAAGGACCTAGGTTATCATTAACACTCTTATTAAGAAGGCAGAGCAATCACAGTAGGAATCCATCATCCCACTTACAAGAGAAGGTACCCCTTCTTAGAGTCTAAAAAACCAGGAACATGGGGGGGGGGAGGGCTGTGACCAGAACAAGTAATTTGTCACATTTAGCCTTCACAAGCAGTAAAAGTGGGAGACTGAAAAGCTACAAGAGTGGAATCTGCAGAGCAAGTTATAAACTAATGCAGGCAAGAAATGGAATACTTTCTGGAAGTGAAATGGCCTCTGAGATACATTGCATGCTTGGTGTTTTCCACAGCTGAGCTTAAGTTACATTCATCAATCATTTTGCTTTGGATGGGGTGGAAGAAAATGCTACCAAATTCAAAATCGTACCACCTGTTGAAGTGGTTATATTTTTTAACTTTAAATAAAGCAGCCTGATAATAACTACTGGGATTCTTTATCACTAATCCTGAAAGAGGAAACAACTGGAAAGTGGTTAGCTACTGGAAGGAACTTGAGACTGCCATGAACGTCTATAAATAAACATAGCTTGCAAACCTGGTCTGCTCAATATTTGTGACTCTGCTTTTATTGCTTCATATTTTGTGAGGATTTGCCCTTTCCACGGTTTAGTTATGAAGAATGAATATAAGGAAATCTATGTTCACCAGAACTAATTTCAAGTTTATTCTAACTAGAGGCAAGATTTGGGAGTTTAATCCTTTTTATATGATCTGTATTAATTCCTATTAAGTTCTGAGCATGTAATGCTGGTCTGGATGTGCAAAGAGACTTTAGTATAGAGATGCTATTTCTGTACCTTCACTTTAAAGTTTGCTTTCCATTTGAGAAATTTCAAGCAACCTATCTACAGAATTTATATAAATTGCACACAGAGACCATGTTTCCATGTGAGTGAAGTACATAGACTAATTGAAGACTTGCATGCAAAGCTGGATTTTTAAAATATGTTGAAGAGAGTTCTTCCATGCCAAATATTTGATGGTGATACATTTCATGCTTCTATGATAAGGGGAATGAGGTTATTGAAGAGATGAAAATATTTATCTCATTTTGTTTCATGAACAATTTAGTCAGAAACGGAACTCTGCTGTTCCTTCAGTAAAATGGCTGATGGAAAATTTCCTTTCCAACAAATAAAAACAGGACAAGCAACTAATAATTTAACAAGCAATGCCTGAAGTAGGAATATGCCCAATGTTTGCAACTGGACTGGAAAAGGTAAGGGAACTATTGTAGCCAAATATCTTATTTAATAAATTTTAGAGAATTCAGAGCCATATTCTTCCTGTTCATTTAAAGCAAGAGTGGGGAAGTATCATGTGCAAAACATTCTATTTTGGAACATTTTGATCCAAAATAGGATGTTCTGGGAATGAACCAATCCAAAAATGATTTCTTCCAATTATGGGCCAATTTTTTTTGAGATCGTAGAAATGATTTGATACGTTGAACTACTTCCAGAGTAAGCTGGTTTTTTGAAACTGAAATTCCCATGACAGAAAATCTTGTACAAGTCTTTCGGTAACCTGTGGTAATAATGGACTCCAACTCATCTTGTTAATGGCCAGAACAGTTGTGGTTGCACTCCAATAAGATCTAAATCAACTCTCTTTAAGCAACCTCCAAAAGTATAAACTTCAATTCCCAGAATATTCCAACAATGGACATTGTTCAGAATACTGGGATTCATACTTTGAAGGTTGGCCAGGATAAGTAAGACTGGTTTAAGGACAATCTGCCCCCAGGATACTTGTTGTTTTAAATATATTCCATATAAATATTTATTGCTGCTTGGCATTTTACTGCTAATGAGACAAAGATTTTGAAGGTTCAGGAGATACTAAGTTCTTAAAAACATTTAACAGAACCTAAACAGTATGAATGAATAACACAAATAGAAACACAGAGAGATGCCCATAATCCCACTATCTCTATAACTGTGACCCTGCATAAATCAGGCATTCAACAGCAAACCTTCTTCCTATATTAGCTTCTCCCTGAGGTATGCCGAGAACTCCTTTCATACATCCTTGCATGCATAAAATCTCTCATAATACATTTTAGAATTTTCAAACGGACTGGTGACAGTCTGTTTTAGAGACATTTGACACAGGAAGTTAAAACCAGAATTGTTAATAGGAGTGTATCATCTTCGCCATCATCCAATGGTTGGCTTTTAAATGTCACATTTCGGCTGTCCACTTACTGATGCTGGTGTGTCTGAAGGCAGCAGAGAAACATTTGAAGTGTCGCTATCCACAACTTCAAGGTAAGTGGAGTCTCTGCCTTGCTGTGAGGAAGAATTAATACTGAGCAACCGTTTAGAAGATTCCAATTTAGTGGAAGGCATATTCCTTTGAGTTTCATCTTCCACCTCCATTTCTTCAGAGGTGGTACAGCTCATGAACATTTGTGGGAACTGATTTTCTGAGTAGTCTAAATTGTGTACTAAAATGTTAGCCACTTGGCCAGAAGTGTCTTGCAGCACTTGTCCCTCAGGTTTTCCAAGTTCTGCCTCTTCAGCTGAACACTTCACAGAATACCCATTTTTGTTTAGAGGCTCCAGTTCATCAGAACAATCCATTTCCTCCTCTTGCAGAAGTGGAGGATGCAAGTCCTGCCTATGTTGTTTAACCTGAAAAGGAGGGATCTCAGATACACCATACTTACTACTGCACAGCAGCCTCTGGCGCACTTCAGCACCTAGCTGGGAGGGGTCACAGCTACTGACTGTTGACGAGAGATCTCCAAATGTACTATAATCTTTATGAACAAATTCAGGAGAAACTGGAAGTGATCTGCTTCTCCTTCCAGGAAGGAAAGAAGAGTCTTGCCAATCATAGGCATAGTTGTGCTTGAACAGCGTCTGGCTCATCTTTTGACATCCTCTTGCTTCTGGAGAGTGCAGGTCAAATACAAGAGATATCACGGATTTGCTTGGCAAGTCAAAAAATTTTATTTTCCCCCCTTTCAAGTCTTCCCTAGAATTGAAAGGGTTGATTTTTCGACTTGCCCCTTTGCTTGGTGTATAATATGGATCCTGAACATTTATCTTGCGGGAAGGTTTCCGAGAGAAGATGTCTGACTGACTGCGTGATAGCCAGATGTTGCGCCGTGGTCGGGGTGATTTAGGTGGAATCTTGTCATCCAATGAGCTCAGCCTTTTGATACCTTGTCCCCTCTCTAGCAATCCTAAAAAATAAAATCAGATTTAAATCTTCATATTACTATTACCTCAGTGACAAATCTGGACACACACACAGGGGGAGATAATCAATACAAATGTGATATTCTCATATCCTCCACAACTATATGCCCTTAGGAAGTTTACAAATTCTCATAGAACTCTTCATCAACAGAAATGATTTTTCAATCTATTTTGTATAAGCCATTTCTATAGACAGAGAATGCAATCTATCACACATTGTTATATATTGTCTTTATACACTTCTACATGTCTTCTATCCCTCGAATACATAAAATACTTAGAAATATGACAATAAATATATTCTTTTCCAATTATTTGTATACCCTAAAAGTCTTCCCAAGAGTGAAAGAGTGAAAGTTAAAGAGGACACTCCCCTTTTAATTAAAAGACAATGTTTTCCAGAAGTGAGGTTTTCCCTGGAGCAAAAGACACCCCTATGCTGTGAAAAGGGCAGGCAAACAATAATACTTCCCTGTGGAAGTGGTTATATTCGACATCAGCCTTGAAACAGCACATTGTCCAATGTAGAAACTAGGATACACAGCACTTGAGCTTGGGGGGAAAATCTGTTAAATAATTTAAATAAGAAGTCACTAAACAAAGCAGCTATAAATATTAAGGTCAGATGGACAGTGTTTAGCTACATTGTAAAAAAAAATCCTTTTAAGATATTTGAATTTATGCTTAAATTTTCCTAAGCAGAACAGATACTAAAGTGATATTTTAAAAAATGGAAAACCCATGCATAGCCTACAGGATCTCAGGATTGTGCCATTAAAATGGCAGCATTTTGATGGTACAGTTTTGAAACATTCTAATTTGGATAATTTAAGGGTGGCAATAGTACCATTTTACCTCCTGGAAACCTGACACTCTTATTCCATTCTTCTCTCTGAAAGCCAAAATCGGTTTTTGTGGGACAGATAGTCCTCATTTAGCATATAGTAACTATTCACTGTTACAACAGAGATGAAAATCTAACTTTATGATTAATCCTTGTGTTTATCATCCTTTACAGGTCTGTAAAGGAAAGAGGAAGTAAGATCATAAACACAGTCACAGTTTCACTTAGCAACCATTTTGCTTAACGATGAAGTTGACAATCCCAATTATGGTTGCTAAATGTGGACTACCTGACTCGGGGAAATGAAAGGATAGGAATCACCAGATTGCTTCTAGTAGCACTCCAAAGATCATTTTAATGTTTGTATGTTTCATTTGTATTGTGTTATCCATGTTAAAATTAAGTATCTGGTATTGATTCAAAAAAATCTGTTGTACAAAACCCAGTGTCATCATGGATTTCCTTATGTTTAAGGGCTTTTTCATATGGATTCCTGTTAAAAAATCTAAATACATCTTTTGGCCTGAAAACTATGCCAGACTTTCCATGGCATATTGAAAGCTGCATTCATAAACATGGACTTGCTTTTGGGAGAAATTCTAAGGAATGAGATGGATGCTTAAATATCTATTTTGCTCAATACGCAAAATTAAGGGCCCTGTTTTGCACCTTAAACTCCAAAAAGCCTTCTGATATAGAGAGGCCCAGCCATTGGCCTAATCTTCTCTGGGGATCACAAAAGGCATACTTGTGGGCTACAGTTTATATATCTTGTCCTTAAGGCTGAAATGAGTGACAAATTCAAGATTTAAACTGGCTCAGCTAATTCAAATTTCCCATTTCAATGAAAGTAATGTCTTAAGTTTCTATATTGTGGTCATAGCAGTAAAAACCTTGCATATTCCATAATTTAGAATTTTGTTTTAATCCCGCCTTTCCTAATTATAAGTAACTCAAGACAGTGAACAAACATAATACTTCTTTTTCCTCCTATTTTCTTCACAATAATAACTGTGAGGTGGATTGGGCTAAGAGAATGTGACCGGCCCAAAGTCAACCAGCTGGCTTTTGGATTGTCCAAATTTTAATTTTCATGAATTCATTCAGCCTCCATCTTTTTTTTTCTATTTTAAAATTTGCTATAATTCAAGCTGATAATAAATATCCCACAAGATGTATGTGTGATTCAAAATAAGCCATGAAGACAGCACTTAATTTGGATTAAACTCCAACATATGTTTACCAAGAACTCAGAAGAAAAGACACAAAAAGCCTTGAATATTTTCTGAAATTATACATCATAAGAAATGACCAGAACATAAAATGCTACAGCTAGTAATTACTTTTGTAATATTTTTCTTAGCCATAGAGTTAGAATTTGGGTGTCAAAGCAAGACAAAATAACTATGAAGGTTCAAATCTACAAGAATTCTTTTGAAAAACAGGGTAACCACACCCAGCGACATAATTGTCTTCTACATCATTTGGTCATTAATACAGCATGGATACCTCAGATAAGTTGCTAACCACTAACCACCAACATTGCAAAGTGAACTTCACTCTCTTCCTCTGTAATCTGATTAACACACCAAGCCCACTGTTACTCTAATATAACCATTTTATTGTGTTTAATACAAGAATTTCCTAATACTACAGGTAGGTAATCCTATCTGTTAAAATCTATATGATATTCATTGTCATATTGGCAGCAGACTAGGAGAGAAAAGATCAGGAACGAATGGTGTTACTATTTTTCTCACCATTTTTGTTCAAAATAAATGTTGCTCAAGATTTCAGGGGCTGTTCTTCCACTGTTGGGGATATGATGGTAAACTGGGACACTTGTGATTCCACAGCTTCATACCATGCATGCCAATTGTGTCCCTTTTATATGATTTCCATTAATCCTAATGTGAGAGGTGACAACTTTTCAGGGGGCTGAGCTAAAAGTCCTGAGATTGGATTGCTTCTGAAGTAGAAGGCCTCTGTTTCATGAGAATACGTCAGTAAATTCTGATTCTATCTATTTAGAAATCTGACTTGGGCCATCTTCTCCAAATCTGCCAATCCTATACATTTGAGGTTGGAAGGAATGTTGTAGATTCTTGCCTTTCAATATGAGGTCTGTGGAGGAAAGAACTAGAAAGCCATCTTTTTCTATGGTCACCTAGGTTTGCCTACCATGGTTCACAATGCACCCTCTTGGTTAACATTTAGAAGGGAGGTGAAAATAAAAGTATTTTGTCAAGCTCTTGAATGCATTTGTGGCAGAGGTGGGTTCTGAATTTGCTTACTGCCCATTCGCTCAGGGTTGCACCTCGACCGAGTGCACAGGAGTCAAAAACTAGCTTTTTTGCATGTGCAGAAGCAAAAATTATCTTATGCACATGCACAAGCACAGAAGCAAAATCCAAGACGGTGGCGCCCTCGGAGCCACTGACAGAACCGGCTCCGTGACATCATCGCAGAGTTACTACCTATTCTGTAGAACTGGATAGAACCGGTAGGAACCCACCTCTGATTTGTGGGAGTGGGTGCTATTTCTATTGCTATTTTTATTTGCTTGTCTGTGTGTGCTTGTTCATGCGTGCATGCATGCATGCATGCGTAGCACAAAGTATAGTAACTGTTTTTATGACTGTTTGTATTGCACTTATTGTGATCCATCCAGAATCTCAGGATTGGGGTGCAGTACAAATTATGTAAAAAATAAAGAGACATACACAAAATCTGTTGAAATTAAGTGTCATTTAGAGGACCACACTGATGTGATTAGATTGCTCTATCCTTATTTTTTAGTTGCACAGAAACAATTGTGCAACACAGTTGAGTATACCATATATCAACTTGTTCAGGTAGTCTAGACTAATGTTTGTGCATCTCACTCAAGTTAACAGGAACAACAACCACAAAATTAAATTCCAACCTATCACAGTGACTGTGTCTAACAAATATGTCTGTGGACTAAATTTGATTCTTCAAGGAAAACAAAATGAATAGATTGGATATACTGTGAACATCAAATTGTATTTCTAATTAATTTACAAGTAAATTAACTCATATTCAATATTCAATTATATTTAATTAGACTTTGTTAGAATATTGTAAATACAATGCTTCCTATTTATAAATAAAAACACAATTAATTATAACATAAAATATTTAATGTTTGCTTGGCAAGCTGGGCAGTTTTATGACCATATTGTTTGATCCTACCTTTGGAAACAGAGATGGGTTTTCGATCTGCAGCATCTAGATTTAGAAGCTTCCGTTCTCTTTCATCTTCTTCTCTTTTCAAATTGCTCAGAATTTCCTCCAGTGTTTTGACAATATCAGTAAATGAAGGACGTAACTTTGGGTCCATCTATGAAGATAAGAAAAAATGATAAATTAAACACCTAGCACAAAATCTATGCTTTTATGTTACCAGTAGTCTTCAACTTATGACCAATTGCTTAGCAACCACTTGAAGCTGTGACTGATCCCCAAAGCTACTTACAATCTAATCCCTAAATTACAGCCATTGCAGTGCCCCCAAAGTCATTTGCCTTTATGACCAATTGCGGGGAATGCCCCCCCTTCCACTTAACTCTCCCATTCCTTCTTTCAGCCTACTTTCCACCAAATGGTGTTTAGTTTTTGACATCCACGGGTCGCGTTTCCGCTTTCCCAGGCCCCCAGAAGCGCTCTGCAGTGCTCTGCATGGCCCGTTTTTGCCAAAAATGCACCTTTTTAGTCTGCAAAGTGCTTCTAGGGGCCTGGAAGGCCAAAAACGCAGCCACGTGGAGGGCTTGGAAGCCCAAAAATGGGCCTGTTTTTGGCAAAAACGGGCTATGCAGAGCACTGCAGAGTGTCTCTGGGGCCAGGGAGAAAATGCGACGCATGGAGGGTTCGGGAGGCCAAAAATGCCCGTATTTGGTCTATAAAGCGTACCTAAATTTTCACCCACTTTTAGGAGGGAAAAGGGTGCTTTTTATAGTCTGAAAAATATGGTAATATTAAAAAGAACTATAATGACAGCTTTCTATATCCTTACTTTATATTCTTTGCCCATTTTTAAATCAAATCTATAAATAAATAACAAATGTTATAAACCAATCTATACAATTCATTCATATTTTGCCTTCAAAACTTCATAATTTCTGAGCTACAAAATATCTCAATTCATTCAGCATTGCATTTTTAAATTTAACATAAACTGATGTTATTATTATTTTTGAGTGTACTGACATTGCAGCAGTTGAAGGCTAACTGGAGAAAGTTGGGAGGACAATCTCCGACCATGTGCTGGAAGGCATCATAATCCAGTCCAAAATTCTACATGAAAAAAAGAGAAATCCTCTGTTAATATCTAAAATAAAACAAACAAAGAAGTGGGGAAATTACAAGGGTTAAAAGACAAAACACAAAAGATAGAGAACTTAATTCTCCCCCACAGCTCTGGGTTAGTACTTCTGTAGATTTGACAAAGAGATGCTGATGTATCTGCCATTTTTTCTTCCTTCATTGGCCTAAAAATAGTTTCTGTATCGAACATAATATTGTTCCATTCCTTCTTATTATTCTGCTATTATTCTGATATACTGTCTATATCAGCATTTCTAAGCCTTACAACTCTAAGATGCTATTATTATTATTATTATTATTATTATTATTATTATTATTATTATTATTATTATTATTATTGATGTTGTTATTTATCAACAACTACAAGGAAACAAGTACCAGTATAGACATAGACATGGACACATGAAAAAATGGCACAAATAAATGGATATACATAAGCAAAACATAGCCATAAATACATAAAATGAATACATGTAATGGGGACAGTAGGACAGGGACAGTAGGCACGCTGGTGCGCTTATGCACGCACCCTTAGGGACCTCTTAAGAAATGTGTAAGGTCCATGGTAGACAGTTTAAGGTAAAAGGTATGGGAGTTAGAGAAACTAACAATAGGATCAGGTAGAGTATTCCAGACATTTACAACTCTATTGCTGAAGTCGTATTTTTTGCAATCAAGATTAGAGCGGGTTACATTTAATTTGTATCTATTGATAGCCCTAGTGATGATGGGGACTTTAACTCCCAGAATTCAAGCAAAAGAACAAGACTGGATGGGGAATTCTCGGAGTTGAAATCCACATATCATAGAATTGCTAAGAAACACAGAAACAAGCAGAAACAGCTGCCAGTTTCTGAACAGCCAAGATTCGATGCAGTTGCTAGGAAAATGGCAGCTGCTTTAAGGATCATGCTGTGTGGTCCAACAACAGAACAGCCTGTCCTCCTTCCCTAAACCAATCTATATGTTAACCAGCAAAATTCTTAGGATTGATTTAAGTAATACTCCATTTTATGATTCTAAAACCTCCAGAAGCATATCAGTTTGCTGGTAAACCATAAGATTATTTCTGCAGCATGCACTGAATATGCATCTTCAGCCTGTACATAGCTCAGATGAACTAGAGGGAAAGAGGAAGCTCAAAGAAACAACCCAGAATGTTACTGTATTTAGTTCTAAAACTGAAACTAGTATAGAGAAAATAAATGTTTCCTTTTCTGTCTATGCAGAATAGTTCTTTGAATGTGGGAAACACAGCACCAATTTAGCTTTTTAAAAATACATTTGGAGTTATAGTATAAGAGAAATATATTCTAAGAGATAATAGTTTCAATCCCATAGTCCAAGTTAATTCCTCCAATATAGTCTAACATTTAGAACCATGAAAGATGTTATAAAGAGAAATTTATAAATGTGTCTACACCAAGAAACGTATCCACCAGAAAGTCTAGCATGAAAATGCATTTACAGAAGAAAGCTATTACACAGTACCTTAGTACTTGGCCAATATCATATTAGAATGTAGAAACAATTTGCACAGCCAGTTTGTGATGCAATAACATCATAAACCACTTATGAAAATAGTTTTGTAATAACTTCAGTGCTGATTACTTATAATATTGCTAGTTCCCTTAAAGATGATTCTTAAGAATATCTCCACATTTCGCCTACATAATATTTCACAGAAATGTGCCCTACATTAACCAATTTTGTCCATTGGAAGCAATTCTCAAGAGTATTAAAACAGACCAACTGCTATCTAATTCTTTTTACTGGGATTGGAATTTTCAAATAAAAAATATCAAACATAAAACAGAACTTTTATGTCAAACTGTGTCATTGAACTAGAGTTTTTCCCCACTTTAATATTTTTTAAGATTGCTAATGCATGTATTTCTCAAACATAACCTAACTTCAAAACAATATGCTGTTTATAAAAGAAGAGAAAAAACACTTTAAAATAGTGTTGATGCCGTAGAAATCTCTTTGGTATTACGACAGTTAATCTCTTGAAAATTGGCTGATTAATACAATATTTAATCCAATATTATGCAAGGATAATTATGTACTTTAAATGTGGAAGGGAGGGAAGAGAACAGCATTCTGTGCCAAGCTTGGCATATAAACGTAACAAAGGATTAATGTTTTATTGCAACTTTTATAGCCCATTTGGCAACTCTATGGAAATTAATGACCCATGAAACTCATTTTTTTCCTTGACAGTCCTTATCAGTGAACTTTGCTCACCTCTGTTCGTGGGAGATAGTCTGGGTCTGCCTGGATCCTTGCAATAACCTCACAAAGGATGATCCCATATGAAAACACATCTGCCTAAAAGAGAATATGATCCCAGATTTATTTTGCAGGTATACTCTTTCCCTTCCATCGCAGGTCCATCTCCCATGCTATATTTCCTTTGTTCCTATCACATGGGTGCAAAATGGGTGCCTAACACATTGCCAAAGCTTAAATTACCTACTTGCAAAATTCTGAGAGCACTCAAAATTCGACCAACTGCAGAACTGTTTCTTTATCATTAGGGGGAGCTATAAAACTTGAAAAAATATTTATCAGCTTTTACCGTGTTTTTTTTAAAAGCTACAGCTTATTGGAAGACAGAATATTGCTATTAGCAAAATTATAACTTAAGGGAAAAGATGGCATTGTCCCTTAATAAGTAGTGTAATTTTGATTTACAGCTTTAAAAATCACTATTTCACAAAAGATGGATAAGGACTTATAATACTGTTCTCAATGTTAGCTAAAAATAAACTATAAAATTTTAGATTCTCAATATAGAAAGCAAACAATTGCCCCATCGGATATCAAGTTTATCACAGACAACAGAATTTTCATGAGGTAATCTAACTAGAAAGGCATCAAAATAGAAAATATAGCCTACATAAAAGAAAAATGCTAGGTACAAGTACAAAGTCTCCTTGCTTAAATATTCCAGGGCAACTTTTTATGTTAACAATATTTATTTCAAACATGCCTACCTTTTCATTATATGGCTCATCTCTCAGCACTTCAGGTGCCATCCAGTAAGGAGAACCTACCACTGGCAACTTCTCACTTCAACAAATTTAGAAAGGTAATTGTTAGAAGTGCTTTCTCATAAATATTATATAACCTCTTTAGTTTCAGTATGTGAATGACTACCATTCCATTCCAAGCAAAGTATATAGGACAATTTTGTTATTATTTCACATGTTTTAAAATCCCGAAAGGTATTCTACTAGGAAGTATATCATAAAGCCTACTGAAAGAAGAAAAAATTTATGTGCCACAGTGAAAAGTTTAAGCAAAGTTATATCTATGTGTGCAAATCATTTATACATGGCAATCAAATCTAAATGAATATCTTAAAGGTTCTTTTAAAACTGTTAAAACTGCAAAATTGCTCTTAAACACATTTATTATCTGCATCAGTGACTTATCACAAATCTATTGTTCATGCAGATAGAGAATGATTATATTTAAAAGCTAAAATGTAAGCAATTCAGTAAATAATCCAAAAGAGTTTTAAGTAAAATGCTGAATCGTAGACTTAGAAGGCAATGATCAGTGATTCACAATTATTTTGCTTAACATTATAATATTATTAAATTCTTAATAATCTTAAACTCTTCTGTTTACTCAGAAATAATGCTTACCTATAATCAGGAATTTTTTCTGCCAAGCCAAAATCACCCACTATAGCAGAATATCCATTCTCGTCATTTTTTATTAAACAGTTCTGAATAAAAGCAAAGAAACAGTAATGAATATTAAGTAGGTATAATACAGCTGTAACGTTGCTGCAATAAAGAAACTGATTTTCATTTCACCATCTATGAACATGTCAGTATCTGCCAACCTCTTAGCCCATTCTGCCTTTTAAATGTTTAAAAGAATATTGAATAGTTAATAGAATTTTAAAAATGGCATTCTGCAAAGCTAACTGCCATCCTCAGCTTTTGATGAACAATTAATTTCACATAGGCCCCATGGGTATTCTTTAAAAATAAAAATG
>JANHFT010002322.1:100062-114745 GCA_032467955.1 Pseudoxenodon macrops
TATTTTTAAAGAATACCCATGGGGCCTATGTGAAATTAATTGTTCATCAAAAGCTGAGGATGGCAGTTAGCTTTGCAACGTGCCATTTTTAAAATTCTATTAATTATTCAATATTTGGTGAAGGAAACCTTCCTGTGACAGATATTTCACCAAGTGCCTATAATTAGATCTTAAAATATCTACATAGGCTGAGGACATATGGTATCTACATAGTATGGTACTGTTCTTTCTCCCCCGAATTAAACAATTTCTGCTCCAACTTTACTGACTATTGAGCATAGCTTATAAATGCATATCTGTTAAAACTAAACAAGAATGAATATCTAATGTCCTCGCGGGCCAATCAGAATATGATGAAAAGGCATTTTGTGATATTAACAATATTGATCATGAAAAGTTTAAAGAATAACTAAAGAAATTGGGAAAATACATTTTATTTATTTGTAACCCACCTTATAGTAACTAAAGGCAGTGAAGATACCCAATATTCCTTCCTCATTCTATTTCCCCCCCCAAAAAATCACCCTATGAGGAGAATTGGACTGAGAGAGAGTGACTTGCCCACAGTCATCCAACTGGCCTTCATGCCTAAATTGGGACTGGAACTCACAGTCTCCTGTTTTGAAGCCTGATTAAACTGGGATTATACCAGGGGTGAAATGCTCCCGGTTCGGATCGATTCGGCAGACTCATTAGTGGACATGTGGCCTGGTTCGCCATACCGGTAGCAATGGGTGGCTGGCCACACTCCCGAACTGTTTTCCCTGATTGCCGCTCACTCACCCCGCCCCACCCAGTCTCTGCAGCTTGTCTGCCTGAAGCGCTGCGCCCCTGATCTGCCTGCCACGTAAGCCTATGACTCACGGCCTACCTAGCTGCCCCTGCCCCCCCCACTGTCCCAACCTGCCTCCCCTACTCCTTTCCCCGCTGCCCACCACAACCCTGCCATGCTTCCTGCCTTCCACACGGCTTTCCCAGCATCCCCGTGGCCAGCTTACGAAGGCAGGGAAGCATGTCGGGTCATGGGGAAGGGAACTAGCAGCATACTCCCTTCCCTGCAGCCCTGCCATGCTTCCCTGCCTGCTAGCCAAAAACAGGGGGTGTAGGCAAAAAATGGGGGGTCCGTTTTTGCTCCCAGCAGGCTTTCCTGAAGACTGATAGCCAGGAACAGGGGTTTAGACAAAGAATGGGTAGGTGAGTGGGGTCCTTTTTTTTCTCCCAGCAGGCATCCCTGAAGTCTGCTAGCCAGAAATGGGGGGTTTAGCCAAAAAAACGGGCAGGGGTGAGGTGGAGTCTATTTTTGCTCCCATCAGGCTTCCTTGACGTGGGTGTAGGCAAAAAATGGGGGGTGGATGGGGGTGAAAAGAAAGAAGAAAGCGAAAGAAAGAAAGGGAGAAAGAGAAAGAAAGGAAGAGAGGGAGGGAAAAAGGAGAGGAAGGAATATTTGTTCACTGCAAAATGTACATAAATCCTAAAGGAATAACATTAATCATACTGCAATGGTAAAAATATGGTAAAAATCCACACTTGAAACTACCTTTTTGTAGGTAGTTTCAATGATTCAATTATAATCATTTGTTTGCCTCCCTCCATTAGCACATAAGACTATTTGTAATATTTTATTTGTAAATATTACAAAGGAATTCTTTAAAGTACTATTTTATTAAGGTTCAGTAAAGAACCATATTTAGAATTTGTGAAAAATATATTTATCATAAACAATACTGTGATTTCTTAAATTCTTGGTTAGTTATAGGAGTTATAAGCAATTATGTTCTTTTGCTATGTACCGTAGGGAAGTTATTTTAATATGCACAAGTACACTCATGCAATTTTATTATTGATTATGGCAAGGCTGTGTTCTACAATGTACCTACCAGCAAAAAAAGATGCTAAAGAAATTCCAGCACTAATTATATAGGATAAGAATATGGGAATATTGCGTGCCAGAGAAGAGGAACATAAAGCAATAAAAATATCCAGGCCTTTCTTCATGCACAGTTGTTGCTTCTTTAAAATCTACATGAAGAGTCAATTCCTTGCTGATGGGTAGGGAGGGAACAAGGGGTTGCAAGACTAGCAGAGAAATTGCTACAGGATGGAATGGGACTTTGAAAATGAAAAATCAGGTAATCAATCATAGCAACAGCTCAGCAGCAGCCAGCAGTACTGAAGCAACCACAACATTCCCTAGTTTCATTTCCTCTGGAGTTACAGATCCTGGAATTTAGGCACATTCTGTAAGTTAGCCCAACTGAGGTACTTTGGTTCAAATTGTTGTCCTATGATGCACTAATTCACCCAGATTATGAGGAGAATTTTAGTAGTATATAGATATTCCAGATTTTCATTTACAGTTTGGGCAAATTTGCAGGTGACTAGCTTCATTAAAAAAATAGATTCATTTTAAATATGCATATTTGAAGCACAGTTTGAAAGCAACATCACTACTCATTTTTAATAAGGTATTATGTTTTATACCAATAGATTAGCCTTAGAATGTTATAGAAGTTAGAAAGCTATAAGAACATTGCACCAAATGAGTTAATTTTACATCTATTTTCCTGGAAATATAATTCTTAACTCACAATTGTGGTTTGCTGTGTTGTCTTATTATCTGATAATAAGACAACACAGCTTTGAGAAGGGATAAAGAGAACAAAACAATTCCAAGAAATTTGCTGCCAGAAAATACAATCGGAGAGAAGAACATTACCTTGGAAGTCAAATCTCTGTGGAAAATTCCTTTATAATGAAGATAATTGAGTCCGAGAGCAATATCCAATGCCAGCTTTACTCGCACTGTCCAGGACAAGTGCTGATTACTATCTAACAACTGTTCCAGGTTACCACAGTTGATGTACTGTAAAGAAACAAAGCTATATTTAAAAATGTAGTTCAAGGCAAACAAATACTGTGAGAAAAGATGGTACATTTCAACATGGAGCTGGATTTAGTGAAGAACTCTTCTTTGTCTGAGTACATTAACATTACACATTAATGTAACTGAATTAAAATATCTTATTATAATACCAGTATACTGTAACCAGTCCCTCTAGCCAAGCAAAAATTATGATTCTGTATTATAAAGATAACATTAAGCACTGGAAGAAGATATAATAATGTTGATTCTTATTCTGCCCAATTTCTTGAAGTGCTCATAAATATCAATAATGTAAGTTTAAGAATAGGCAAGTACAATAGAAATTTATAACATAGTATCCTGGTTTTTCATAATCATAGTTATTATTTACTAGCAGGGCTTTCTTCTCCCTTATATTTGTATAATAATTCATTTTCCTCTATTTATAAATGATTAAGAACTATACAATTTTATAAACTGGTGAAATTCTCCTACAAGACAGTTCAAATTTCAGGACTGCAGAGTTTTATCATCAAATGATAGGTCACATTTGTTATGAAGAAAAAAATCAATAATATGCAAAGAAAAGAATATGAATTCTTCATACACAGATTTATACTATATATGACAGTATAATGACATATACATACTGTATATGACATCAACCAGTATCTGGGTATAATGTACTGGCCAACAAATGGAGGAGCTGTTAATTTCTAGCTAAAATACTCAAGAATCTAAAAAAGATCAAAACAAATTTGTATGGAGATTGGCACAGATCTTAGTACCTCAGCATATTTTTGTCATAAAGAATATTATGGCATACCATTTTTTAACTAGGACTATAACTATATTTCTTTGGCAAATAATTCTTTTATTAAGACAATCATCTTACTATATTAGATGTTATAAATAACAGCTTGATGGGCCTCAGAAAAATACAGGTACTATATTGTTCAGTGAGACTTGCATCACATAAAACCAATGCAGCAAATTTTCAGGATCACCGTTCTCTATCATGGAAATATTAAGTTATTCAAAGTGGAAGATCTTCCACCAGAAATTGATGCTTTTTTAATCAATAAAGCCAAACAAATTTTATTAAACCAGTAGCTAATAATTTCATATTTGCAAAGCAAATTTATGATTTGGGACCGCTGATGTAAGAGCTATAATAACATAGGATATAATTTCTGTTAATATTAACTGGACAAAATATATGAGCAACTGAGGACAATAACTATAATTGCAATTATTTTAAGTACTGCACTTCTTAAGTTCAAACTATAGACAGAAATGAAACTAGATCCTATTTCCTCAGGTGATTTTTACTATCTGCCAAATGATGTAATTATGGGTTAATAAAATGTGCAACAGGATTAAGTTGAATGCTTGCAAATTGTTTCCTAATTCAAAAAACAATAGTCAATGGGTTGAAATGTCTGCTGCTGAACACCAAGGGTAGATTTCAGCAGGTTCTGACCAGATCTGGAGAACTGGTAGCGGACATTTTGAGTAGTTCAGAGAACCAGTAAACACACCTCTGACTGGCCCCACCCCCATCTATTCTCTGCATCCCGAGTCCCAGCTGATTGGGAGGAAATGGGGATTTTGTAGTAACCTTCCCCTGGAGTGGGGAGGGAATGGAGATTTTACAGTATCCTTTTCCTGCCATGTCCACCAAGCCACACCCACCAAGCCACATCAGACCCACCAAGCCACGTCCACAGAACCGGTAGTAAAAAAAATTGAATTCCACCACTGCTGAACCCCCAGTCAATGAATAGGAAAACAGTTGGCCAAACTATTTTATCACAGATCAGATTGAAAAAGGCTTTTCAGGTTTTTCTGCCTGGATTATCTACACAGCATCAGGGAAAGATGCAGAACTTTAGTGGTCTACTATGATATTATAATATATACTAGATGTCCTGATATTATTTTGAATGTGAATTTCTGAAGCTCCTGAGCTATCTGGTCCAGGGAAGCAAATGATACTTAGGTTTTCCAAATTTGTTTTGATAAAAGCATGCTTTACTATGCTTTGACTTCATGACTGAAATTTGGACATTTTATGGATGTGGAAGAAGGTAATTAAAGTGATCCACACTAAAAATGTATGTATCTAAATAATTTCTCATTGTTCCCTACAAAATTTGTTATGATTCTGGCATTGTTTTCTTAAAACAAACAAACAAACAAACAAACAAACAAACAAACCTGTTTCATTTCTTTTTCCAAAATGCAGAAATGCTGAAAACATGGCAACATGTTCAAGAGTATCTTTTCAAATCTGAATACAGTTAAAATATAATAAGCTAATATATTAATGAATTGTATGATTTAATTTGTTGTTGTTGATTCTTCTTTCCACTGGTGTGTTGGGCTGTACTGATTGGTGTTCACTGTGGATGTTTTAATTATTATACTGTACACTATGTAAGTCACTAAGACTTATTTGATTGTGGCATGGTACAAGTCTAGTCAATAAATCAATCAGAATGTTAAAATTATTAAACAGCCAACCAATATATATACAATCTGTATCTATAATAAGAGAACTTTTCAGTTTACACAATCCATGAATGCAATTAGGTTCTTTGGAGAATTGACCCTTGCCTTTCCTTCCTTATAAAGACAGGGAGAACAATGAAATGATTAATGAAACTGGTGAACATCAATTTAGCATGCAGCTTGATTGTATGACAATTAAAAATGCATGAGAGTTTCACATTAATCGAAATGAGATTGAAAAAGCCTACTTATGCCTCTGCAGGATAATAAAATATACTGAAATTAAAATCCAATATATTTGGAGGGCAAGACGAAGAGTAATCTGTTCAGACATCCGGATGGTTCCCACCATCTATTAAAAATTGCTTATTTTCCCAGAGCAAAGATTGAGCCCATGCTAGATAGTTTTTTTTAAGGTTTATGGTGTTTCTAGGGTGTACAATTTTTTTTCTGAATTTTGTACATTATAAAAAAACTTTTAACTATAAACTATTCAGGATTTTGGCAGCCTGTACATTGTTTAAATAAACAGCCTACAAGGATCTGTTATGGAGTAGTATCTTGGCTCCAGATATTTCTGAGTGCAATAGATTGTCCATTTTAATCTAACTTTATATATGGTTATGGAACAGACTTCAGATGGTACATTATAGGCCCTGAACCGGTATTAAGGAATGCTACTCTATTGGTTTTCTAGAAACTCTACAACTATTAATACTATTAACCCTTACATACATCTTGACAACTTATCTAAAATGGTACTACTATCCAGTGGGTCTAATTCTTTTGAGAAGGACATTTTCAAATGATTTGACTATGAGATACCTAGTTTAGGATATTCCTCGTTCAACATAAACATAACCTCTGAAAGAGAGCTTGGATACTACTGTGACTATTTCTTCATATGGTGCCTATTTTGGTTGTCTTGGAACATTTCATAACACAAAATATACATTGTGGTTTCCATGAACATATTCTCAGTGTTATGGGAAATAAAAACTTAGAACAAGATGCAATTTCCTAACAACTGCAATTCCATTATTATGTCCAAACTGAGGAAAATCGAATTGCAGCTTGAACAATCATTGTTCATCTACGCGGAATAACCTCTGCATCCCATTTGGAATATACTAGGGACTCCTATTTTAAAAATAGATGTTGACGATCTGAAACCATGCTATGGAGAGTGGAAAGAGGGCATATGTATATGTAACTCACGACTATTTAGTAACACAATTACACTACAGTTCAGAGATAGGTGAAGATTTGGCACTATTCAAAGACTTTGAATAATGCAACTATATCCAATTTCATAATAATTGGCTACTTTGTTTCAAGAACTTTGTTCCTTGTAACAGTAACTTAATCTGATCTCAGAGCAATTAGCAGGTGAAAAAGGCAATTGCACAGAGAACATAATACATGACCGGCAGGAAAAAAATTCATCCAGAGAAGCATATTTGTTTTCCACAATACCAGATCTGTGCAGCAAGATTTTGCATCCTGAACCTCTCTGTTATTATATGGTGATCTTATATTTTTTTCAAATCTTTCTTGTATTCACAAAGTCTACAATTTGCTTTACCATTCATAATTCTCCCTAATCAAAACTTTTAAATGAAAGATAACATTTATGTTATTATGGGGATGTAAATATGGGGAAGAAATGGCGAACTGAGAATGGCTCTATTAAAAGTAGAGATGACAACTATGGTGGAATGAAGACCCAGCAAGTAGACTGGCTCTTCAAAATATGTCTCCAGACAAGAAAAGGACACAGGATAATCCAAACTGCTCCATACATTTTTCCTCACATGGAGATTATAAGGTACCAGTCTTTGGCTCTGGAAGATGAGGGAATACAATTTCTGCCCAAACTGAAGTTCAGCCTTTATGGACACAGAGTTGCATGCTTCCTTTTCTAATCACTTTTGGAAATTATTTGTTCACTAGCTAAATACCCATGCTCCCTACAGAACTATATGATTGGGCTTGATAAATCAATACTTATAGCTTGAAAATTAATGCGTAGTTACGATCGGCCTCTCCTCTCCTCAGGCTTGCTTCACAGAATCCTCTCCTCTCCCATTCTCTCCCTCAGGATTGCCCCACAGAAACATCTCCTATCCCCTTCTCTCCCTCAGTCTTGCTCCACAGAATCCTACCCTATCCTATCCCCTGCTTGCTGTGAAAGTAAAACTGAAACTCCTCTCCTCTGCTTGTGTTTTGCATTTGGAACAGATTTCTTTTCATGTTGGGAGGGGGAGTAGAACTCCTTAGCATCAGAGTGTGTTAATAGTAATATAAGAAATACTAAAGCTACGATGGTCGTTTTGAAAAATCCTTTCTTAGTGAGTACCTAGAAGCAAAGAGGAACATATGTGGCAAATTTCAAGTTTGTAGGCTTTACTGTTCTGGAGGTTTCGGGATTACGGCATGAGTGGTTTTCACTTTTATATCTATAGATTGCTTTTCAAATATTAAGATCTTTCAGGATGACAATTTTTTATAGCACCTGATGAGTTTTCCTCAATCCTTAGCGAAATAAGTTTTAAATACAAGTTTAAACTTTAAAAAGCTATTTGAAGGGATTAAAGATTAAGATTGTTTAAAGGAAAAATGAAAGAAAAAGTTGGTTTATTTTATCAAGATTACAATAGATTTGTTAACTCTGATAACCCCTAGTGGACTTTTGGTGACCAGGAATGTATGACGAAGCTTTAAGGATTTGTTTATAGATAAGAGATGAAATATGGAGAAAATATCTTTTGTTGAATTTTAAGAAGAGGTAATAAATTATTAAAATTTATATTTGTTACGATGAAGAGGGAAGTCATTTATTAAATATTTTTCTTAATTATATTTTTATTTATTCCATTTCTCTTTTTTCTTTTTATTCTTTTAATTTTAGTGTGTATTAGCTTTTATCTTTCAATTGAAACCTTCAATAAAATTACTGCAAAAACAAAAAAAGACTGAGAGCCAAGAACACTTATTTCTGGATCAGTAGAAATGGCTACTAAGAATACTACTTAGCACCATCAAATGTTTTGTCATTTTCTTCCATATTTTGAGATATCTATGTAGATCTGGATGCAGGATCTGGACTAATGGAAAATCTTTCTGGAATAAAGAAAGATCTCATATATCCTTCACACAGCTACTTCTCATGAATGAATCATAGAAAAAGATATTTTATGATTGGCTAGTGGAATAGTTGAGAGTTGAGGGATTCCATTGTAGCTCACATCTGTTTTGGAGTCAAAGTTCTACCAATTCTCATTTCTTAATTACTTTGAACTTTTTAAAACTACTTTTCAAACTATTAAGAAACGTTTAGATTTGTAGAGTGTGAGATTTTTGCAAACAAAAATTTAAATATGACTTTAAGATTTATAAAAATTTGAACTAAGGAGTTAACAGCAAAAGGGGAATTGAACATTGTTTTTGAAAAGTTATGTATGGATGAATGGCCCAGATGGATTTATTATAAATGGATTAAGTCAATATAAGAATTTTTCCCTTGGGAAAGGAGTTATGTTTTACTATTGGCATATAAACAAGATGGACATTTGAAAATTGATCACTAGAGGGTGCCAGAAGCAAACAGAACAATGGATGCATGAAATGATTCAAAAATTAATTTTAAAGGTTCTGCCACTGTTGATAAATGTATTGACAAAATAGATGATGGTATGGAAAAAGAAATTGTACTGGGCAAGGAGACAAAGTTATTGTACTGAACCAAAAAAAAATTGATTTAACATTGGATATAAAAATACCAGATTATAACAATATAGATTTCACTCAGGGGTGAAATCCTACCGGTTCGGACTGGTTTGGGTGAACCTCTAGGGACTATTGACATCAGTTCACCGAACTAGTAGTAATCAACCCTGGCTGGCCCCGGCCATGCCTGGCTGGTCACTGCCCACCTCTTCCAGCCGCTCGATATTCCACAGAATTCAACGTTAAATGCAGCAGAGAGAATCCTAACTTTTCTCCCTCCATTCAGAAGGAGCTGCTGCAGCCTGTCCCTTTAAGTTAATCCTCGGGAGGAAGGGGGCCGGGGTGGACCATAAACGGAGCAGCAGCTCCACTGTGAATGGAGGGAGAAAAGTTAGGATTCTCTTTGACACAGAATTCAATGTTAAAAGCAGCAGAGAAAATCCTAACCTCCATCCACAAAGGAGCTGCTGCAGCCTGTCCTTTAAGGTAGTCGCCAGGAAGGAGGGGGCCAGGCGAGCAACTGGAATGGAGCCGTTTTCGTGAAAAGCAGGAAAATGGGGAAGGGGATTTTCCTGCCTGTCATCCATTCCTCAAGCTCAGCACAGACTGAGGGAAAGATGGTAGGCAGGAAAATTCCCCTCCTCATTTTCCTGCCATTCGCGACAAGGAGTGGCTGGGAGGGGAGGGGCCTGTGAGGAGCCCCTCGACATGAGTGATGTTCAGTTGGCCACACCAACCCAGTCACATGACCTCCCCTCAACAAGCCACACCCACAAAACTGGTAGGGAATTTTTTTGAATTTCACCACTGATTTAAACCCATTAAGCATGGAAATTAACAGCCATAGACTCTGACCTAGATCCCCAGATTCTTCCGAATTTCCAAATTTGGGAACAGTATCAACTAGTAAAATCTCAAAGGCGGAAAAGCACAAAAAATATGAGGAAGGGTTTCTTGGGAATAATGTCCTACAAGGAACCACCATTTGAATAACTCTGTAGTCTGAATTATGCATATTAGTTGGGGCTTGAAGACAAAAACTAGAAGTCTTTTATATAATCTTCGATTAGAAAACCATCCCAATATCTTACGTACACCTATCTCCTGTCTCAAATCTTGCACTGGACTTCTGGATTGACTTTTTGGACTCTGACTCAATTTGTACTCTGACTTTTGTACATATTGGTCTGAAACTTTGAGTAGATGCTTGATTGACTCTTGAATTGTCTTTACAGTACATTTTCTGCCCAACCCTTTGATTACATAGTATCTTTGAGAAACTTTAAGCCCATCCAACTATATCTGCCCCAATTTTGCTGAGCTCATTGCCTGAGATAGGAGAAAAAATGAAATAATTGGAGAGCCATGGTTTATATCTTTACCTACTCATGTGTCGCAACATATTAATTTGGATCTTAACATTTAAAATGTATATCATATATATTTTCCTATAATAGGTAGTGGTTTAGAATTTTTATTCTTGGTTCCAAAATCAAGTCTACATAACTCACATATTCATGCTTAGACTATGAAAATTGAAGGGGAAAAAACCCATTCATAGCAAAATCTTTATTTAAACTAAGCCATGATACCATATTTTCTTTGTTAGAGGGGTGTTGCTCCCTGTTGCTTAATGAAACAGTAATAAAAACATTTCTATTTTACTGTTCTATTGCTTATGCTTAAACAGTTGCAGTACACTAGCTTAATATGTTTTATTTTAGGAAAAAAACATGTTTTAAAAATTAACACTCCAAAAGGCAATTTTTGGTATAAATGCATTAGGCTTATAGCTATTTTGTTATCCTTTTAGGATTGAGGAAGCATATAAACTATTTGATGGGTCACTATTTTTTGTGATATGTTGGAATGTTTCAATAGACTTTCACACCTCTATTCATATGGAAGAATATATAGCTGTTAACTGTATGGACAGGAGCAACAGAATAGCAAACAGTGTGAACTGACTCATATGTACATTAAATGGTTTGGCCTCTTAATTTTCTCCACAAGATTTCTAATATGTATAGCATTATATCAAGGAAACATAATGTGAATCAGACTATACATAAATTAATGTATCAGAAAAGAAGTCAATAATTATTTCTACATGTTTTGCAGCTATAGGATAGAGATGCCACAACCCTGAAAGTTTAGGTACATGGCACTAAATTCATATTAAGGATGATTTATGCATTTCTATAATTGGAAGGAATCAGAATGTCCAAAGGGTGAAATACAGACTTATTTCAGGTATCATTTATTTAACTAATAAAGATACACAGAATTATGAGTACACATTTTAATTGCTAGACCTTTGAACACTCATACATTCTTATGAGATGTTTTTCTGTATTAAACCTTCAAGCATCAGCCATCTAATTCATGCTAAAAAAAATGGACAGAGTCTATTAAAATTGACATTTGAGTGTTTTGAGAGCATCCTAACATGGCATACCCCCAATATTAATCATGTGACAGCCTATATTACCAGAACTCTAAGAGACGTGCAAACTTCCAAGATAATAATGGTGTTAAAATAATATGGGTGGATTTACTCTATGGGCTGACTTACTCATAAGTAATAAAACACAGTGAATGTTCAAAGTTGAATAAGGAATATAAAGTTTTCAAAACAGTACTGTCTGAGGCTTGGAGACTTCTTCCTTTTAGAATAAACCTTAAATGCTTACATAGAAGAAAATTAGATTGCAGTAGAAACACATACACATTTATTTATGTATATGTTTATTTTTAATTTCAATATTTGAGGCCATTTATTTATTAATAAGTCTGGGTGGCTAAAATGACTAAATATGCCATGTTATTTTAAATAAAAGTACACAAATTCAAATTAGGCAGATTAAAGACTATTCTTTTTAGGAAACAAATGACTGTTGTTCACCATATTACTGAAAGAAGATAAAATCTATCTTTTGAGTAATCAGGGCATAATCAGAATAGGCTATGACTCAGTTAAGAAGTATTAGCATCACAACTGACAACCAAAGACTCTTGTGATCTTGCATGCTTTTCATATAATTATTCTCAACTTGCTGCTTATTTCATTACATACGATACTTAGTACTCATTACCAAATTATGATTCACAAATCCACTTCAATCCACGTTCTCAAACTGTGACTTGAAGTAGCTTAACGAAAACTAGAAATTGAGGAAAAACTCCATGTGAAGAAGGGAGGAGAAGAAATAGAATGTTGGGATGTTCTTCCGCATGTTATAATTTAATATTACATCTGACATGACTCATAATGGAGGTGAAGCTACAAAACAGCTTGCTCCACAAAGGAACTCTGGCATACTGCAACCCATTTGATCTGCAAATAATTTCAACACTACTGAACATATTTTGCCTCCTGCAATCCTCATCAACTGCGATTCACACTTCCCTATTTTCTGTGACAAAGCAGTTCAGAACAAAACTTTCCTCCAATCACTTCTCAGCCTAAATTATCCAATAGCTGAATGCAAAAAAAAAATCCAACTGCAGCCAATAACTGTGTTAAAGCCCCATTCCCTTTCACAATGCAACCTTTGCTCACCATTTCATGTTTTATATGCATGACATTTATGGAGTTACCAATTCCTTCCTCTAACAGGCATTTATCTATCTCTTTTCCTGTATCTATATGGTGCTGTATTAAACATTAAACATTCACCCCCAGAGGCTGCAGGCAATAACAGGTATTGTGTAGAGGTGTTGTGGAGGCACTGGGCAGTCACGGGACTCTTTCAAGGGAAGAATTCATTGTGAACCAATTAACAAGCTCACTAAAAAGATAGAAAAGCTTCTCTGCTACTTCTGCCAAATCAGCTTTGTTGTTGGAGTGTATTTCACATAACGGAGAGTTTTATGCTGGCAAAGCAGCATTCCTGGACTTTTCCATGACTAGGGATGATCAAAACAGAGTAGGGAGACAGGGCATGCAGTAAGCATTCTATCTAATAAGAAACTACATGGATGATACCAAAATGTATCCACCTGTGTGCATCTTTACAGAGGCAAGGAACAAGAATGACAGGCCACTCACAGACTGTAGGCATCACATCCTGCAAAAAAGTGGGACAAATAGTCCACATATCTAATCTTGTAGATGTAATTATTTTAAATTTCCCTAAACATTGTCTTTCTTCCCACTTGCAACTGAACCCAGATGGACATTTCTTCAAGCAACAGCTTTCATTGAGAAAATAAGATACTGTTATCACTCTCTCTATTTCTTAATTGCTCACATCTAATCTATCTTCCATTTTCCACCTCTCCACAACTTCTCACCCTCATCCAAGAACCTCAGTGCCTGAGGAGAGGAAGATATTTTTACCATTGGAAGCTCTGTGATGCCTTCCCCAGGATTCAGAGGATAGGAGCTTACTAGTTTATTGTGAGAAAACATGACAAACACTTCAACAGTGTCTTTGTAAAAACCATTTCATTTAAGTTTTTTTCTTAAATCAAACACCCACATATACATTCAACAGATAAATCTTGAATAAGAAAAAGGCCATCACATTTCAATAATAAAATAGCTTCTATTTGTGCAGTACAAGAGGTAAACTCTGTTCAATTTTTTCAAAAGGCCATGACAGTTACTAAAAATAATTTCATGAAATATGCATTAAGATCTCAAGAGACTTCACAACTAAAGTATCTGAATCATTTGAAGACAGTATCCAAGCCAAAAATAATACTAACGTTTTTTTAAACTACAGCATGACTTCGTTTCAAACAAAAGTGCTTTCATACAACAATAAATATTTCATTTAATACTGGTAAACATGGTCCAGATTTTTTCTTATCCAGTGCAAACTAAGCAGTATGTATCTTCCACCAAATCACTTGATTCTGAAGGGATGCCTGTGTTAAAGACACAACTCTATCCACATCACCCAGCAATATCAAAGCAACTATCACCAGTGCTCAAAATGTTTCTGTTAAATAGGACCTCCCATTGTCACGTTATCTACTGCTTGTAGATAACGTGGTAGATAACTTTGCCACTTTTCTTGCACTACACAATTTCCGTATTCATTGCAGTGGTATTACAAGGATTAGAATAAGTGTAATAAAATCGTTTTATTATATACCGGTATATAACCGTCTAACTGAAGAGACAAAAATCTTTTTAATTTTGTAATTCTTTTCCCGAATTCTTCTTACAGAAGAAGAAGCATGTGCTACTTCAGAAAGTAATAAAGTCACATGTACTACACATGCCTCCCCCAAATGAAATTGACATTCTCCCTCAATCCTGGGATCAGTTTACAATAGTACAGTGATGGCGAACCTATGGCACACGTGCCACAGGTGGCACGTGGAGCCATTTCGGAGGGTACACGCGGCCTCCGGAGGGTAAAAAACGACCCGACGGGCAAACCAGAAGTGACTTCCAGTTTGTCCATAGGGCTGTTTTTTGTCCTCCAGAGGCTTCAGGATGCTTCCCTGAAGCCCCCAGAGCATTTAAAACGGCCCAGTAGGCAAATCGAAGTGACTTCTGGTTTGCCCGTTGGGCTGTTTATTACCCTCTGGAGCCTTCAGGACGCTTCCCTGAAGGCTCCA
>JANHFT010002322.1:139840-150310 GCA_032467955.1 Pseudoxenodon macrops
GGAAATGTTGGTGCGTCTTATACACCGAATACAGCAATTTTGGCCTCCTGAAGCCCTGCCCCTGCATCCCATTTTTGTGAAAAATGGGCTCGTTTTTTCTCAAAATCGGGGTGCACACAGGGTTTGAGAGGTTTGCAGAGTGTTTCTGTGGGCTAGGGGAAGGCAAAAGCGCCCCCATTTTTGTGAAAAACGGGTCATTTTTCGCAAAAACAGGATAGTTTTTGCCTTCCCCCAGCCCTCAAAAGCAGTCTGCAGGCTTCCCAAACCTTCTGTGCACCCCATTTTTTGCAAACACAGGTGAAAAACAGGCCCATTTTTGCGAAAAACGGGGTGCCCAGAGGGCTTGGGAGGTCTGCAGACTGCTTCTGAGGGCTGGGGGAAGGCAAAAAACTCCCCCGTTTTTGTGACAAACGGGTGAAAATTTAGATTTATGCCACAAGAGTAGTATCCATTCTTCTCTAAAGACCCCAACATATTTAATAAATATTATACATAATGGTATGTACATATAAGTGGTCCTTATTTAATAACTACTAATTAAGTGACCATTCAAACTCATGACTGTGCTGAACAAATGGTACTTATGATTGGTCGTCAAAGTTCAGTTGTTACAGTGTCCCCATGATCATATGATTGCAATCCAGATCAGGCCCACTGCAGCCATCTTTCTATTTCTCAGCTGCCACACATTGGTGGGAGGGGGGAGCTCTGAATGTTGGACCAGACAGCAACAGCACATCATCCTGTGGGAACCAAGGTAATCACAATAGGTGCTGGCCAGAGACTGTGGGAAGTTGCCAAAGAGGAACCAGAACACCTAATTGTACAATGTGACCTGTGATATTGAGGGAGAAAATTATCCTTTAATTACACAGAAACTGCGGGAAATACTTAGAGCTGGTTTTGCTTTCAAACGTGCCAATATGATGTACTTAATAAAATGGCTCTTTGAAAAAACTGCAAATCTCAGAGTGCTAAATTGCTTGGGTTCATTAGTCAGAACATTGACACCAGGTGGTCGGCAACTGGCCCACATTTCTGATCCTCACAGTGTCTTGCAATCACATAATTGTGATTTGCAATCTTACCTTCTGGCTTCCCACAGGTCAAATCAATGGGGAAGCTGATAGAGAGTCAGAAAAAAGTGAGGTGCTCACTTAAAAACCCAGGTAAGCAATATCATATGGTATATTAGAATACGACTAGTATAGGTTTTTGAGTTTTATGAGACACTTAAACAGGAGACATCATATATCAGTTCATCAAATAGAAAAGAAAATATATCCCCAAACTATTAGGACTGTGCTTTGGGATTTAATTTTTCTTTATATTGTTTTTTTTTATAGGTTGTTTTTTTTTGCTTCTGGGTTATTTATTTGTACTTTTGATTCTTAAATTGTTGGGACTTCTTTGCTTTGAGTGTTTTACTGATCACACTATGTTTAAATATTATCACATTTATGATTATTATCAAATTTATTTGCCATCTCTCTTGCAGTTCAATGTAACTCTGAGCTGCTTACAGTAAGATGTACATAATTATTTTAATCAGGAAATAAAGCCACAGGTTATGTTATCATTAAATCATCTCTATTGTAATCAAGTGATCTTCCATTACAATTTTTTTAATGGATCTGTGTGGCATATAATTCTAAATGATGATGCACAATAGAAACCTATAACTACTGAGCCACTCTCTTGAGACCAAATGCCAAGATCAATGCCTGTGAAAGGAAGTTATCCTGGAAGTCACCTGTTCTATAGTTAGGAAAAAGGGATTTTTTTCACACTAAATCAAACTGAGATATAAATATTTATCTAATAGTTAGTTAAGCATTAAACTTTGCCAGAAGATGCATATACTGCAACCAACAAAGAGACAAAAATACTGTAACTAGTTTTTTAAATAATCCTACACATTCTGTTTAACATATTATTGTATGTTGTAATTATAACTGATGGTACACAGGTTTAGATATAGAATAAGTTGATATAACCTGTTTCACTGAAAATACTGAAATATTGGATTACAACAGAACCCAGCTTCAATTAATTAGTCTACTCTAGACCAATACAACACATAGAACTCTGAAAAAATTGTCTCCTTGTTTGCAAGTTAAGTATACAGTAAGAGGAAGTACCATATATACTTCCAGTTTTAAAAGCTAATTCATAGGAATTTGCACAAGCAACAAGGAACTGTGGCTACACAATGTTTACATCAATAAATCTCATGTTCTAACTGCCAAAATGAAATCTCCTCACACCATCCCCCATTAGCATCTATGGTACTAAATGAAATTTGGTAAGAAACGCAAGATATTTGTTTCCTAGAATCAACTGAATGTGAAAAAACTGAAATTTAAACAGTAGGTCTACAATTAAACGTTTATCCAATTTGAATTATTATTGTATGAGATTTAAATTCGTAAGTTTTTATAATAGTGGTTGGATTGGGGATGGAGTTCTTTTGGTAAACTTACAATAAGGTAATAGTTTTTATAGTCATTTAAATCAACATAATATTCCCTCAGTAGAATACATATTTATATACAAACGTGTGTGTGTGTGTGTGTGTGTTGAAGAGAGAGAGAGAGAGAGAGAGAGAGAGAGAGAGAGAGAGAGAGAGAGAGAGAGAGAGAGACTGTATATAGTATAGGTGTATATGTATGTATCAGTGGTGGGATTCAACTTTATTTACTACCAATTCTCTTTTCATGGCTTGGTGGGCGTGGCAGAGGAAGGTTACTGCAAAATCCCCATTTCCTCCCAATCAGCTGGGACTCAGGAGGCAGAGAATAGATGGGGGCGGGGCTAGTCAGAGGTGGTATTTACCAGTTCTCCAAACTACTCAAAATTTCCGCTACCTGTTCTCCAGAACTGATCAGAACCTGCTGAAACCTACCTCTGGTATGTATATATTTAAACTGCAGACTTTTATTTATTTTTATCTTACATTTTAAAGAGCAGCCTTAAAAGAGCTAGGTTAAAAAACACCAATGCATACAAATGAAACTCTTTGCATTTGGGAAATGTATTGCTTATCTTAGGTTTTCTATACCATGTGATTATTTTGCAGCTGCTAGTTTATCTTTCCTATTTATTTGTTTCCTTTCTCATATCTTTATTTGCCACAGTCTTCTTTTACTGTATTCTTCCTCTTCCCTTTTCACAGAAGATTAGGCTGCGGTTTATACTAAATATCAGAATATAAACAGATGAAATACTACAGTCTCATTTTTACAGCTAGGTTGCTTCAAAATTATATTTTCTCCATTAGATATATCAGCAGAACAGACTATGGAAAGGTCACATAACTATGATAAAATATATTAAAATACGTTTTTAATAAAGAAAGATTGAACTATTATCCAAACGGTAATATTTTCTGAAATACATTAATATGACAATCTAAGCATACTTAGAATAATCAAAGGCCCAACTTAACTAACATAAAATATAGATATAGATCTAAATAGATTTAAATAGATTTAAGATTTATAGATTTAAATATAGATCAAGTTATAATAAAAATAATTTAATCTTTAATTTAATCATCCTAAACATTTAAAACATAAACTCTAGGTATTTCTTTCTGTACCGTCCTAATATAACAAGCTTTAATGAGTTGCAATGCATTTTGACAGCAGGACATCTATCAACTGTACTTTTTTTGCTTCTAACAGATCTCTCCTTGTAAGTTGGACCACACAGAGGATATTTCTGTGAATTAGCCACAAAGAAACTAATTTTCCAGACTACAAAACCTTCCTATCTGGGATTTGGCCCCTTAGAAAATAAACACTACATAATTCTTAAGTATCTAAAATAGACAACTAAAAGGGAAGAGTACAACCTCAGCCAATTATTGGAGAATATCCATCTATTTCTCATCACATTTCATTCAATGGGCTTGTTCACATGGTAACTCAACCCATAGCATGTCACCCAAAGTGACTCCCGATAAGTTACTGGGTTTATAACAGGAAGCCTTCATTATAAGTGGCAATCATTCTTATAGTATGTTTAATTCATCGGAACCCTGTCTCACATGTTATTCAAACACAGACAGGAGAGTTAAGGAATGACAAACTCCTCTTTCCAGCTCTGAAACACAGAATCAGTGAGCAGGAGTAGCTATAATTTTAATACTCCCTGCAATTGTCTCCATTGCTTTTAGTTTAACTGAAGAACAGTTAATATTCCACCATTCTGCACATGACATTCATACCATTTTTGATGGACAGGGACAGATATAGGTATAAATTAAGCAAGCTATATCTTAGGACCTTGGAGTCTGAAGGAATCTCTCAAAATTTCAGATTTTTTTTTTCATGTTTTACAGTTTTATTCTAATTTCATATCTGAAAGTCTGCTAAATTAAGCCATAACATCAATTTATTTTTGCATTCATACCTTCTGTACTGGGCCTCCTCCATGCCACCAAAAATTTGTTACGCATCTTGCTAGCATAAGCTGCGTAACATAAGTTGAATTCTACACAGCCTTATTCTCTGTTAGTACTTGCCAAATATAGCTTCTCATAGCTATATTTCACCATGTGTAAATCCAGCCTGGGAATGGGGAAGGATTTTTTTTTTTAATCACACCTGAAAAGTTTACCTAGCTGGTGACCACTGCAGTGCCTAGGATACCAGGAGAGGGTCTGAGCTCTCCTGAGTAGGTCTCTTACTCTTACTTAATTCAAAACCTGGATACCCACCCACCATCTAGAAAATGAATAGTAAATGTGGCTTTATTTTCAAATTTTTCTTAGGTAAACAGAATTTAATTGACTATGTCAGGTAATGATCCTACAATGGTTGCCTATTAAAAATAAACTTAAAAGTAAAAAATCAAAGGCAACTTATTTAACCTGGATTTTACACTTTGAATTTTGACCACACAGAATGTTTGTGAAGACTAATGTAGCAATTAAAAGTTGAATATACACATTAAAACCAGAGTATTGATTGGGTATCTCCACTTTTTCTAGTTTTCTGGTAAATTATGGAGGATGTATTAAGAAAATAACTGCAGGTATTGGATACCACTATTACTTTGTTTTCTATAGCGAAGCAGAGGTAACTATAAGTCTGAACCTCATCAGCAGTCACAATCCATAGCAAACTTTAGTTGGGAGGAGCCAATGAGCAATTATTTTGAAAATTGTTTGGGGTGGAATTCTATCTTGAAGGAAGCCTACCTGAATGCTATATTCGATTCTTTCAAAATGCATTATAAAAATTCCTTTATGGCTTTTTAAAATATAAACATATTGTATTCTCCATTTACATTTTAACATTTCATTTTTGTTCTGTATATATTTTTATGTTTGCTACTTTATTTTTTTATTCAAATCACTGGTTCTATTTGGAAAAAGGAAGGTTAAACAGGTAAATAAAATGTACCGTATATGTTTCTAAAACTAATGTGGATAAATTAGTCAACAAAGTTTTTATATCATTTCATTTAGAATCTTTAACACACAATTCATTTTTCATATTCAAAACTTTTCAAGGAGAGACTACTGTAGGCTGCAAAAACCAAAAAAATCACATGGCAACAAAAGGTTTGCCACCATTAATGGTCATTTGTATTTCTGCAGTCAAATACAGTAATCCTATATATTATACAGAACAGAGTATTCATTATGTCTTGCTCCAATTACTGTATTAAAGAGAAGATACGGAAATGTTATTACTCACCTTGAATACCTCAGAGAAAAAACCAGATCCTATTTTCTCACAGGAGAAGTCATCAAGTCTTGTAAGTCTTGAAAAGGCACTTATCAAGGCTTTATATGAAGAAGTCCAAACTCTGCCCATCTGGGACATGGTCCCATCACTTCCGCCACCTCCATCTTCAATGCGCTCTAAACGTGGTGGGAATCCTGCTATTGAATTTCGTTTACTCCGATCCATTTTGTAAAAACAATTCTTTAGAAGAGCACCTTTCACATCTTAAGTGGTTGATCTTTGTTTCTTTCCTCTGGATGAATACTAAAAATGAAAAATACATCAATGTATCATTTTCTTTTTCTAAGCTTCTCTTATTTAAAAAAAGAATGTGTGTAATTTACATGGGACAAATTAAGATATGGGGGGAAAAAGAAAAATTGATTATTCAAGACTTTTAATCAAATAATAAGTGAATCCAGGAGACCAGATGAGGAGGTTCCACAAATTATTTTTCCATTTAGATAACAATACATGTTTACTTTGTAAACGATTTAGTAAACTATTGCGGCTTGTGGGAATATGGAATAATTTCATCCACAACTAGCATTTGTACAATATGTTAAAATCTTTGCTAAACATTTGTAAATGTAAAGACTATCAAGCACTAATACTCCAAAGAGTTAATTCAACAATTAAAAATAGTGACTGATTTTATTCCACAATATTTTAGATCAGCCTAATTTTCCATCTGCATTGTCCTGTCAATTGGCTATCAACTATATATACTGCCAGTCGCTTAGTGGAAATTAATTATAAACAGTATCACGATACAAATATTTCATCTGAGTTACCAAAGAAAAGCCAGAATATAGTAACTTGCCTAAGTATTCCCTCTTTAGATGGAGTTCAGATATGTGCTTTCCCCTAGCCAGTTGATTAGTGCACACATACACATATATACAGCAATTCATTCATTCTTGCAGGACCGCCAGAAACATACAGGTTTTAACTACTATAATCTAGAACCGTGTCAGAGGAATGTAGTTTCCAGTATTTCTCTATTGCTTTGTACTAACAAGGTAGTCCTTTCTTCTTAGAGGTTTGTTTCTTTAAAGAAACAAAAGTTGTTCTTTCCAGAATAGAAATGGCACTTGAATCATACAGTGCGTATACCATCACTAATGAGGATATTCCAGAGATGCTGGGACAACAATTCTTAGAGTTGCTTATGCTGGCTGGGAGCTATAGCCTCAATACAGATAGTCCTCAATTTACAACAGTTTGCTTAGTGACCGTTCAAAGTTGCAACAGCACTGAAAAAAGTAACTTATGACCATTTTTCACATTTATGACCGTTGGTCATGTGATTTACATTTGCATGATTGGCAACTGTCTTACATTTATGAGGATTGCAGTGTCCCAGGGTCATGTGATCAACTTTTGCAATCTTCTGACAAGCAAAGTCAATGGGGAAACCAGATTCACTTAACAACCATGTTATTAATTTAACAACTGCAGCGATTCACTTAACAAATGTAGCAAGAAAGCTCGTACAATGAGGCTAAACTCACCTAACATATTTCTCACCTAGCAACATACATTTTAGGCTCAATTGTGGTCATACGTCGAGGACCACCTGTACATCTGAATTGAAGGGTTATCACCAAATTGAATTTACAGCAATATCTTGTTGATAGTGTTCAAAATTATCAGTACCTTAGTTGTCTTAATTGCTTAGTTGTCACTATATTAGATAAGAAATTGGATGTGAATTGTTAGATGTGAAGTTATTTCCCCATTCTGATAACAATGTACTGAATAGCTTATGGGCCCTCATTTATCACAAAGTTATTGGAAAGAAGAATTATCACTTCCTATAGTCTCTGAAAGGATAGGACAGCAAAATATAATAAGCAAAACAATTATACTGTTGTTTGGTCAGCTTGTTCAAATATGACTCCATATTTATAAGATGACAATACATCTAGATGTGTTCAATTCAATGAGATTACCAAGTCATCAAAAGCATAAAGGGTATCAGATTGGAGTTAATTAGCCCAAGAAATAGTTACAGAGATAGCCAGATCAAAGCATGATGATATAATTTAGAAACAAAGTCTGTAGTCCAATTTAGATAACTGAAACGTGAAAGTTCAGGTTACAAGTAAGGCAAGGCCAAGTGAACTAGAATTCAAAAGCTAAGAACTGAAGAAATGACTATTTCAGCAACTACCAACCTTTAGCTGTTTTAAAGAATTCTACCTAGGGGTCAGCTGTAAATAATTGGTGTACTTTTCAAGGTCTCCTCTTTTTTTGCAACAAAATACATTGGTAGAGAAATCTCCAATTGATTCAGATGGGAATTTCTTCATTGCAGATGAATCCCAGATTCATCCCAAATTTCTTGCATAGTATAACCAGGAAATTAACTTAACCTAACATTTTCTCAAGCACTGTGAACGTCCTGGCTAGCATCAGTTTTGACATCAGACTTGAAGAAAAGGGATAGACCATGTGGTCTAAATAGAAGAAGAGAAGGTAGATAGTGTCTAGAATACTTTGTAGAAGATTCAGCACATGTGAACCTGATGCTGTATCATTCATTGTACCACTTCATAAGTGATTTTCTACACTTCATGGAATTCTTGACTACTGTTAAGTAGTCAATTAATCAAGTAATTATTTAATCACTAATAATTAATTAAACAGTCAATCAAGTAAATAGTTAAGTAGTTAATTGATAAATTAAACCAATTTGATCTTCTCTGACACCTATTTTAATCTAATTTCTCTCACTACTAGCTTGATCTTTATAAAAAATATAGGATGTCCCTTATAAGAAAATAAGGTTTACACAGCAAAATGTTGCAACACTAGAAAACTATATTTTAGTTTGGTAGAGTGATATAATATTTTTGATTTTTTACAACTAATTATCATCTAGAAAATTATAAAAATGTGAATTTAGTCATTCATTTTTAATTTTTTAATTTATCCTTTTTAATGTTCAATAAAAGCATATAAAAGTTTTCCAAAAGGTCCGTCTGTTTTTATTTTATTTGGGGGAGGTGCATTTGAGCCTATTTTGACTCCTGGCAACTGTCTCAATTAGTCCCTGCAGTTTTTCTTGGCAAGTTTTTTCTTTGGAAGTGATGTTTTTGGAAGTGGCCATTGCCAGCTTCCTAGCACACAGAAAAAGTGACTACCCCAAGGTTTTGTCTTTGTACGCAAAGAAAGACTGGAACTCAGCATCTCCCCATTTCTAGACTAATGCCTACTAGCTAATTTGTAAAAAAAACATACTGTACTTTTCATGATAGTGTACAAAGTCTATGGCATCATTAATGCATAACACATTCCTTTTCTTATGTCAGCACCATTTTAATACCTTTACTGTAATTTATAAAATGTAATATACTAAAAGTCTTAGCAATCCATATACTTTCCCAGAAATATTCATGCCATTTTCTTTGGTAAATTGGGAACATTTTCATACTTAGTACAGTCTATTAAAATATGTTGTATCTTTTTTTTTTTTGCACCTGTCAACACCAGAGATTCTTTTTAACATGGGAAAAATGCAGTTTTAGTGCTAAATGGGGAATGGAACTCTGTATCATGATGAAGGTGAAGAAAGCTTTTAGGTCAAGAATTGAAAAGAGCATCAGGTTGGGAAAATATTTTACAGTACTGATCAGTTAAGTTTCAAATATGAAAATAGTCCAAATATTTGATCTTATTTTATCAATTTAAAGACAGCAATAGTTTATGAAGTTATTTATAAAAAGTAAATCAGACATGCCTGAAATCACATTATCACAAATTCACATTTATCTACATAGTCTACATAGTCACAGTCTACATAGCCTTCTGTAAAACTAATGGCACCTGTAGTCTAACAATACTGAAAAGCATCCAACAAGCAGGAAAGCTGCTTCCCTTCTGAAATCATGCTTGCATTACTATGAAGGGCAGATCTTTAATATACAAGAGATAATTCCACCAATTACATACACAAAAAGCACATTATCCTGTTGTATTCTGAGAACATTATAGAAGCAGCAGACTGAAGTAATTTAAAGGACCTCAAAATAGATGCACAAATAAATCCCTGTGCAACCTAAAGGGGACAAAAGAAAACTCCTTCCAAATTAACATTCGGCTTTTCCATTCAGGATATGTCTACCTGTCCTGAATAAAAACCCTAAGCCGAAGTCGCAAATCTTAAAAAGACTCAGTGACACTTAATAATATCCACTCTATAATTTCAAAACACCTACTGAAACAAGCTCTATTTAATAGCACACGGTAAGATTTAGTGGTTCCTAAATGAGAAGGTAGCCAAGCAAAACATTACTGTGTGCAACAGATACAGGTATTAAAAAAAAAGATAAGAAAGTTATCAGGTGGTCAGATACTCCATCTTTGACTGGGCAGTTGCCTGGTATGGCTTTTTAGGGCACAGCGTAGGGGCCGATGACAACTTACACAAAGTTCTGCTAAAGTATGGCGTACTACCTCCATACATGTTCCCTTCAGAGCACTGACATACGTATCTGTAGAAATTATAGGTAAATGTTAAGTCTTATTCTTCGCGTATTGACCTCCAGGAAGTCACCCGGATCCTCACGCCTCTGTTAAACGTCGGCATGCAAAACTTAGGGAGGCGTGCGCGCGCTCGCTCGCACATACAGGCACTCGCTCCTGCTTGGCTCAGAATCCACCCAGCCCCGCTTCCTTTGCCTTTCGCTGCACACCTTGGGGAAAGACCCCCCCTCCCCCTTTTCCC
>JANHFT010002322.1:150322-161002 GCA_032467955.1 Pseudoxenodon macrops
GCCTTTACCTGCCTCGAAGAGGAGGAAGAGGGGCGGCGCGTCCCGCACTCCAAGGGACAGCTCATATTCCCAGGCCTTCCAGGAGGTCAGTGGAAGCGCGACGCACCGGGGTAAACGGTCTAATGCTCCGCGGTAAATACCCCATGCAGGGTAATGGGACACGGAAGGGAGCAACTGGTCGCTTTCCAGAAGAACCAGTTACACAAATCTGGGCCGCAGCGGCTGTGGGCCCTTCCCCCCAACTCCGTCCCCCACCTAGCTCGCAGCACACAGAAAAGAAAGGACGGGCGCGCGCCCAGCTGAGTTCCGTGGACCCTACAGCCCAAAGTAAATCGCCAGAGCTGGCTGGAGGCCACCACAGGGCGAAGAAGGGCGGGACCTGCCTGCGGGTTTCCACCAATCGAGAGAGCTTCTTGTTGGATGGGCAGCGAATGTAGCTAATCGAGTTGAGGATTGACACACACAGCCGCGCTCTGTGTCTCCTCTTTGGTTAAGAGGGTGGAGGGGGAGAGCTTGAGTGGCAGATCAGTTTGACTTCAGCGCAACAACAGTTCCCGAGCGAGCTCAAGCGAAAGGGCGGGACGAAGAGAGAGCTGGTGTGGTTAGACTCCGATTGAAGGCGGATGAGGAATACTGCGGAATGTCAAGCCAATGAGAATAAGTTTGCCACTGAAAGCGAGAGATGAAAAAATGCTACTTTGTTTGCACAAGGAGGGAAGAATTCAGCTGTCAACCGAGTCAGAGTTAATTGTTTGCTGCACAAGGCAGTACTTCCTAACTTTGCTTGCTTGCACGGAGTCTTTTGGTAGGCGGCAGATTTTGTAACAGGCTACAGTGTTGCACGCGCACGCACTAACAACTACGAATCGTTTTTGGAAATTGTATAATTCATGAAAGTCCTCTGTGTCCCATGAACAGCAATAAAGCAAAATTACCACAGGGCAACTTCCTTTTTACTAAAACCCTTGTTACTGGGGAAAATGACCTTAACCATATGATTTACCTTCCTCAGTGTCTTTAAATTGTGGGTGTCTTTTGCATTGGGGCATTTAAGGAGCAGGGTTCATTTCATCCAAGGAGTATTCTTCTGCCTAGATGCCAATGGGAGTTTTCTCATGAAAAATTATTTGTTATAGTAGTGTACCTCAAGACTTCCATACTGAATCATATATTTAAACAAAGGGTCTAATGCTTTGTCAAAATAACTAAACATGTGTCACACCATCACAAGGCAAGCTCAGCCCTTATTATAAGTGTGTACAATATCACAGCATATGTGTAAAAGGTATGGAGTTTGTGCAACAATGTCATAATTCTTGTTTCACCATTTATACCCCCTTGACTACTGACGGGACTCTTCTATTTGAGGTGAAGTCAGGAGACTGTTGTAGGTGTGACTACAAACATGGTTTTGGCATGATGAAAAGTGTGGGTGTATGCATTCCTCTGACAGTTCCAGCCTCTGCAGGAGCCATTGGTCTCCTAATAATTACTCTCTCAAATTAATGCTTTATTTCCTGAATTGCTTTAATTTACATTGCTATCCCATGTCTGTTTTTTCAGAAAACATTTTATACAGCTTTTCATTTTATGAATGTGTGTGTGTGTGTGTTCAAAGTAATTTAAAATAAAACTTGATTTTTGAGTTGGTTTCTCCAGCCTTAAGAATGGAGTGTAAAGCTTATTATTTTGTGAGAAAATTGCCAATTTTGATAATAAACTAAAAGCTGGGGGGACGAAACATTTGTTTTGCAGACTAAAAGAAATAAATCCTTGAAAACCCTTTATTTAACTGGACAGGGTAGCCAGCCTATATTACCCATAATGCAGTACAGTTACTTCTAAGAAAGTACCTCTTGGCATTGAGCCATCTTACCAAAGTCTAACTGTATAGTACTTCCATAATTTTGCTATTAGAACTACCCATTGGAAGAAATTGTGTGATTTTATTGATTGGAATATTGGCAGTTTCTCAGCATGAGCAAAACCCTTTCAGCTCTTACATCTTATGTTCTGATGACTCTTGGTGAAATCTGGCTCTGGTTCTGTACAATCAGTTCTCTGTTCAACAACACAATACTGGTTACTGTATAGAAAAACAAAATACCAGCATGATAGACATTGTCATGAAACGGAGAGACCTGAAATAAAAGTCATTTAAAAGAAGAGAAGCACATGTTTCATGTAGCTGCAGGTCAAGGCTTTTCTTAAAAAGAAAACCAGTTCCAGAAATATGTCCATGTTGCTTAATTTAAAAAAAAAACTGGGTGGGGAGAGCACTTTTCAATGAGCTGCAGTCATTCATATCGGCCCTGAAAGACCAGATCCCATTTGGAAACAGGTAGAAAAATTTCCTGCTGATGAGTTATTTAAATACACAGACACCATATTGTTTTTCTGGCTATAATACAAAAGTGACTTACCATTGCCTTCTGCGTTATATTTTTGATCTATAGCCCTGGTGTTCCCTAGAGGCTCCTATCCAAATACTACTTAAGTTTAAACCTGCTAAACTGAGCTGTTTCTGCTTTGGAACTACAAAATCAATGAAACAGAATTATTTGATAAACTGATACGTGCAAAGAAATATTGTCTGGGAAAAATAGCCAAATGGAAAAAGGAAAAAAGGCAGAACATTTTGGACACTTGGCCCAAAACCATCACAGATTTTGGAAATATGAAATTTCCATTTTTATGGCCTTCTGGTATAATTTTTCAAGTAGATGCTTGGCACAAATGCTCTTGCAGAATGAATTTTCCATATTTGGAATATAGAAAACAAATGGCACTGGAAGATCAAAAATAATTGCTTATTCACAGAGTCAACTGGAAAACACAGATCAGCTGAATTCTCTAAGGACCCCTTAAAAACCAAAAGCATTCTTCAAAATGTTTGTTGTATAGGAAAATACTTGGCAGAAATAGTATTGAGCAGTGGTTTACAATCTTTTTATGATGTTCAACTTCAGGGGAAATTAATATATTTTAATTAAAGTGTAAAATTTGTCCAGGATATAGTATATTGGCTCTGCAACTTTTGCCCAGGAAACTGAGCTATAGATTAACATTTATAGGTATATGTCTCAATCTGTGATTCAATAAAAGTTAAAATAAGAGCGACATCTTGTGTTCAAACTAGTGAACAATTTCAAAGATTCTAGATACTGTACGTAAAATGAAAATCCCTAACATTTTGTGTTACAGTTCTCCTTCTTTATAAATTAAAACAGAAAAAGTATTTTAAATGGATATGGACAAAAGGCAAAAACAAAGCTAGTGGAAAAGAATGAAAATATGAGATGTGACTGAAATAAGGATTGACAATGTTAGGTCTGAAAAATCTCAGTCTCTCAAAGCAGTTGTATTAGCTGGGGAATGCTGGCAAAGCAATTCCTTTTCAGAGTGATAGTAGCCATCACTCAGATTGCTACCTCTGTGTTCATGAGTTCCAAGGAGGCCTCTGGTTTTCAAAGAAACTCTGGGAGGTAAAAGGGCAGAAAAGGGCAGAAGAAATCATAGAGTATTACAGAGAAAAGATGAAGATCAAATCCAATTAAACATGGATACCGATAGGAATCTTTTAAGGATTACCTTCTAGTGGTAAGAACATCAAAATATAACTATTTTCCTGCTTTGATAGTATCCACAGATTGCCATCTGGGGATCTTGCTAGAGTGGAACCTAAGCCTCTTTCTTTCCAACCAAGTCACCACAACCTGAATGGCTATATTTTTTAAGGCCTGCCCTAGACTTGGTTATTTCCCGTTAATGAATTAGGTTGGGCTTTCCCAAACAAAACTGGTGTGTAATTTGGGGTTTCTTCTAGAATACTTGGCTCCTTCTTAAAGAATAGGTGGCAGCCATCACTAAGCGAGTTCTCACACAAATCCATTTTGTGCACTGAATTCATTTCTAGAGGAGAAGTTCTGCTCATATTCACTCACACCTTGGTTACCTTCTGTCTGAGGTCTATGAGAAGCTGCCCTTGTAAAGCACTCAGAAGCTGCGTCTGCTCCATAATGCAGCAGCACAAATTATTGGCACACTGTAATATGAGCAATATAACATCACTTCTTTGTGAGCTGCATTGGCTCCAAGTAAGTTTCTACAATGCAAGATGCTGGTTGTATTTAGAGACCCCTTCAGGTACAGGGCCAGGTTATTTGCAAAACAGTCTATCTGCAGTTATTTCTGCCCAATCTATAAAATCTGACAGTATGGACATGCCCTTCTATTAAAAATATCATTTAAAATTTATTTGTAAATGTATTTTATACCACGTTTATTATTTGTATAAATAACCCAAGGTGGCAAACAAGTATAATATTCCTTCTTCCTCCTGTTTTCTCCACCACAACACCCTGTATGGTGGGTTGATGGGATCCAGGAAATGTATCTTCTGATACTGTGCCTCCTTTGTAGAATTGCTTCCAAGATCCAAGATGGCTCTCACCCTGCTGGTCTTATTTTTTTCTCTCAGGAAATTAGATGAGCTCACTTTTAGGGAGTTGATTTATATAGTGATTTATATAGTGATATCAAATGCCTTGTTTAATAAACACTCAGTTCCATTCAGTCGCTCCAACTCACCCCAAATAAAGGGGTTAAAGGGTCGTAAAAAGAAAAATAAATAAAGGCCTCATTGGGTTTTGATTTTTGCTAGTGATTTTGTTGTTCTAATTGGATTTTAACTGCTCGGAGTTGCATGTTTAGGAGGAAGGTTGTACAAACTGAACAGATAAATAGATAAATAACAGCAGGATAAAAATGGTCCCCTCAGTTCATCTTTATTCACAACAATATCCAGTAATATTTTGAGAGCTTCTAAGTCTAAAATAGCCAATATACTTTAAAAGTGTATTGTCTATATACTTTTAGTATATGGACAAAATATACTAGGTAAGTAAAATCTGATTGGCTATATTATTTAGTAGGTTTATTCACACAACATTAAACTATGGTTTACTGCATTTGGCCAATTGACTGGCTCTGCATAACAAATTGCATAAAAACTAATCCCTCTAATTGGGTTTAATCTGGTCTGCATGACATAACCTGTCAGTCACTTAGCCACAGTAAGCCCTGGGTCAATATTTCCTTTAATTTATTTGCCACTATTACAAGACTGTTTTTTTTTAAATATACCGCCAATATAAGCATTGACATAGGATTACGTTTTAGGTTCAGATATAGTTTTTGCTCATTTTAAGAGTAGTTCTAATTCTCAGGATGCTATGAAGAGGTTTGATACTTGGACAAATTACACAATTTGCAGCATTTGTGTGTTGATGTCATGGCACACAATGATTCATTGTGGCTCATATTGGCCTATGCTTTGATGTAATAATTATTGTAAACTAATCTGTAGTCTGGCATAGCAGAATAGCCAAAATGCATATTTTTCCAAAAAGTCAAGTTTTATATTAGGAATGCAATTTGCTTTATTCACAGTGAAGCTTATTTGCTTTTAGCAATTCTATTAATTAGAAGTAATCCTGCCCTTCATTACACATATAATTATATTTCAATGCAAAGGAATGTTTGTTTTTAATAATTACCCAGAGATTAAATATACATACTTCTTTTATATTTTCTATCTATGACAAATGGATTAATTTTAGCAAGCTAGCGCTCCTCTGTCAGTCACTAAATTTACTCATTAAAATGAATACATAGACTAGGAACTTAATTGTTTGTTTTAGCTGTTCTCAAGTAACACATCACCATGGAGCGGACATCTTTTGCAGTGTATTTTCCTTATCATTTTTCTGCTGTATCTAACAGAATTTATGTAAAATGATGCATAATCACTATTGTGTAGGTTTCACTCAGAAGTGCACTATTTTACAAAATATATTTCATGAAAGGCTTTAAAAATAAGATGTCACATTATTTTTCTAAAATTAATTAATGTTTGATAATTAGAAATTCACAATCAACTTTGCAACATTTATAGAATGTCAAAACGTTAACTGGCTTATCCAGAGAAGAAAACCTTTCACAGCATTTCCTCCTTCTTCTTATTATAAAGAGAGTAAAGATCTGACAATAGTTGTTTTTTTCTCTCAGACTACCGTATATATTTTCTCCAAGACACTCTATGTGTTCATCTATAAGTTTCTTCAATACCATTCTAACTAAATATTCAGATAGTTTTGCTATAATGCATATTTAATTTTCTAATCAAACTCTCAACCTTTTGAGGTAGGCAAAGTCAAGAAATAGGTATCACAATAATTATTGGAACTCTTCTATATTGTTATAAGTTGAAGAAACTTGAAAAGCTGAAAGTATTTACTTCTGCACTCTCTTTTGCCAAAGAGGATCAAAGCAGAATTATCATCAGTTTCTTTCTTGGGACTAAATTGATTTTTATTTCATTTGATTCTTTTTTCAGTTTTACCTCTGGACATTCGCCCACAAATAAAAATAAGCCAGGCCCTGGTTTGTTTAACTAGTTTAGTTAGTTTATTGAATAAACCTTATAGGCTTCATTCAGACATACCAAATAATAAATTATGGTCTAGAAACCACAATTGTTGGCTTAACAAAGACAAGCATACCAAATGCATAAATAATGTGTGAACACACAATTAGCTGCCATCACACAACATGTTTCTGATTTATTTTAATACAATTTACCCAACTGCCTACCTTTACATGTCAACATTAAAGCTGCCAAGGTATATTTGTTTTGCATTTAAGTGTCAGGGAAATGCTCCAAATCTGGACTCATTTGATCTTTTCTGCCTGGTGCCTTTATAGATGTCAGTGTAGCATTTTTGGAAATGTTTTACCATTTCTTTTTTCCAGGATTATTCACGATTCACCAAATCTCAAACTGCTCTGGGGTACCTTAGTGGCAGTCTCTGCCTTCCAAGTACTAATCAGATACATGTAGCTTACCTTTCCAACATCATCTAGGATGAACTGAGAGCATATGAACCAAAGACAAATTCCTGTCCAATCACACTTGGCCAATAAAGAATTCTATTCTATTCTATTCTATTCTACTCTACTCTACTCTACTCTACTCTACTCTATTCTATAAGATTTCATTTTAAAGGCTTTTGAGCTAAGTTGTCCTCTTACATTGCAGGTTACTCGGAAGATGGGGGAGCCCTTCGAGGAGAGATAATACCCGAGCATGAATTTGCTACTGGGCCAGTGTGTCTGGATGATGAAAATGAATTTCCACCTGTGAGCATTAGGAGTACTTAAAAACAGCATTGTGAAATTCGTGCCGAGAAGAAAAGCTTAAATCTTTTCTTCCGAGCGATCTGTCCCTTCTTCTCCTGCTTGGTAGCCATCTCTGTTCCACTTCTAAAATAACTTGGGGAGGGGATGCGTGACTCCCACCATGGGCTTTTGGAGCGAGGCCGTCTACAAACCTGTTTCCCAAGTATATTTGCAATAGTGAATCCGAATTACACCAGGCTGTGGGCTGCCAGGTAAAGGGAGGGCTGGCTTCCATGCCTTTCGAAGTTCAACCATGTAGCAGTGTCATGTACTTCTAGGCCACATCCGGCTTCCTTATAAAATTATCCTCCCAAGGTAATGATGTCTTCAAGGTGTAGTTAAGATCTGAGCGCACGCTTTGGATGCCTGAGCAACTCTTCACACACTTGTTGCTTTCCGAGTGGTTCGAAACAAGCCCAGAAAGGAGAAACTTACAAAGGGCTGCTGTCTCAAAAAATGTGAAAGGAAGGGTTGTATTTCCCATTTGATTCCTCTAGCCTTATTTTCTACACCCCGTGGTACTTTGTTTGGCGTCTGAAGGCTGTCTGAAGCTTTGTACACACCTCCTTGCCCTGCCCTTTCTCCATAGTGGGAGGAGGAGGATTGTAGCAGGATCAGGGGAAAGGGATCACCAGCGTCGTTTGTGTGGAGTTGCAGTGGTCAGGGGGATTTACTGCCATGCCTGGGCTGCTAGAGACAGAGGCTATCTATTTCTGAGGGAGATGAGAGGTTAAGAAATATGAAATATAGGTAAGTAAATAAAATGTCAGGAACACAAGGTTAAAAAAGACGGAACAGCCCAGCAGATGGCTGAATTCACCGAGCTTTGAGACTATCTTTGAAGCTTCTCCGTCTCTCTTGATGCAGGTGCATAATCCAAAATCTAATGGGGGGAAGGAAGAGGAAGAGTTGTACTCACTTGACCTTTAAAAAAGAGGACTTAAAAACTTTTTTCATGGAGACATTTTTCAAATAGGCTATTTATAGTGGTTAGCGTTTTTCCTTCTTGTGGATGTTTTTTTTAATCTTGCCAGGCCTTTTTCAGTCAAGGCTTTCTCATTCCTAACATTTAACAATCCCTTTTCTAAGATGCGTAAGTTTCCTGAGAGTAGGGAGGCGGTTGAAAAATCCCAAGTATAGAATGGGATCATGGGGGAGCAGCCTTCCTAGAACTAGTGCTGCATAATATCCTCCAAGTGATCCCTTCCTTCTCAAGTGATTTTAATTGGAAGTAGCCAGGGAGTCATGGGTACCTCCATACTACAGCTTGCTTAGATATCTGTCTTGCTTCTGCTGTTATGTATTCTCTTTTCTGCCCCTGCCTTGACTATCTCAATAGTTTGTCAAGGCCCTTAAACGTGGGAGGGAAAATCAGGAACCACTCTCCATAACTTCTGAAAAGAGTGGTTCTCTCTAGGGCATCAGTTGGACCCAAAGATTTCCTCTTCAGATGCACAAAGGGTTGCTCTACAGCAACTACGTCTTCGACGTATGAGCACAGTTGAGCCCAACATTCCCATTACTAAGCAAGACAGTTGTTACGTGGTTTTTCTGCCCCATTTTATGAGCTTTCTTGTCATAGTTTTTAAATGAATCACTGCAGTTGTTAAGTTAGTAACATGTTGTCTGGCTTCCGCATTCACTTTGCTTATCAGAAAGTCGCAAAAGGTGGTCAGATGACCCCGAGACACTTGCAACAGTCATAAATATGAGCCAGTTGCCACGCGTCTGAATTTTGACCAGGTGACTATGAGGATGCTGCAATGGTCATAAGTGTGAAAACGGCCATTCAATTTTTTCAGTGCTGTTGTAACTTCGGTTACTAAAGAAATGGTTGTAAGTCGAGGAGTATCTGTAATGGCATGGTCAGACCCATGTTTCTTTGCTCTGTGCATGGACTTACATGCATTTTCCATTAAAGCTACAGCAAGTGGAAAATGATACTTAAAACTGGAGACCAAAGGCATTCAATTTGGGTATTTATTGCCGATTCTACAGGGAAGCCAGAGCTAAATACGTCCTTTCTACTTCTTAGTAGCTAAGCCAGTTTGGAATTCTGTTTGTTTTCTTCTTTTTTTACTTTTTCTAAAGGTAATCTTGTCCATGACCAGTATTCAGGAAAAATAGTATTATATTTAAAACTGATTTGTATTCTTCCAGTTTTTATTTCTTACATTAATACATGGGCATAGAAATTTGCTGAGCTTCCAGAGCTATCCTATCTGGGCTGTAAAATTTTAGGATGGCTATTACATGACAGCAAGTTGATACGGAAATCCGTAATAGCTCTTTGCTGCCATGCAGTGGCCATTCACTCACATTTATCCAATTTTAATTAACGTATAACATTTAGATTTTTGTTCTTCACTGTATAATTACTTTCTTTGTTGTGCTTGGTCCTAGTGTTGCAATTTTTTAATATTATAAAATTGTGAAATTTGTACCTTTAAAAAAAACAAAACCATTTAGTTGTAATCGAGATTTCTGTAGCCCAGATACAGTAGCTTTGATTAGCAATTGCTTTCATTGTGCTCAGCAATTCCATTTGTTTTTAAGCATGTGTTTTATTTTACCTTTGGCTGCCATAACAGAAGAGGGTGGATTACATTTCTTTAGCATAGTAATTTGATTGGTAGACATGCTCTTATCCTTTTGTTTTTTGCTGTGCTACTTATGAACCACCCTTAATACAGTATAACATTGTGGTAATGTATCTTATTCATAGATAAATAAGCTATGAAAATGAAGAAATGAAATGAAAAGAAAGCAGCAAAGGAGGCAAATGTGATTGAAGTCCCTTTTTCTTTTCTTTTCTTTCTTTGTCCCTATCTGGGTTTGCCATCTTTGCTCTTTTTTATTTTATGTTGTTTTTTGTCTGTTTGAACTTTAAAATAAAACATTTTGTAAACCTCCCAAAGTTGATGCGAGTTGGATAGCATCTAAATTTAATAAATAGAAACATGGGACTTCAATAAACAGCCTCTTAAGATGTCTCTGTGTTTCTTATCCAAGTTAATCCTACCTTTCATTTTGTAACACTTCAACACCAAAACTTACAGGGTTTCTATGTCCTGCTAGGTTTCTATCAGCAGAGCAGAAGCGATGGAGAAATTATTTACATTGGTTTCTCTCCCATTAATAGCTTCCCTCCTGAAGTCAAGAGACGGAAACCTTTCAAATCCAATATTCCTTAAGATGGGCCCTTATACATTCTAGGATAAAGGATTGCAGTCTCTACCCACTTTCAGTACAATTTGTTCTCTGGCCCATATACATTCCAGGCACAGTATTTTATAAGAGCCCTACCAGCAGAGAAGGAAGTACCGTATTTTTCTGAGTATAAGACGCACCTCCCCTCCCCAACAGGGTGGAAATGTTGGTGCGTCTTATACACCAAATACAGCCATTTTTGGCCTCCTGAAACCCCGCCCCTGCATCCCA
>JANHFT010002322.1:161102-172204 GCA_032467955.1 Pseudoxenodon macrops
CTTCCCTGAAGCCTCCGGAGGGTAAAAAACGGGCCAACAGGCAAACCGGAAGTGACTTCAATTTGCCTGTTGGGCTGTTTTTCACCCTCCAGAGCCTTCAGGGAAGCGTCCTGAAGCCTCCGGAGGGTGAAAAACGCCTGAAAATTAAGGCTGAAAATCAGCTGGCTAGCGCACACAAGTGTGCTGGAGCTGATAGGGCAGCGCCTCGCATGCCCTCAGAAATGGCTCTGCATGCCACCTGTGTCACGCGTGCCATAGGTTCATCATCACTGCCATAGAACTATTGACTATAAACACTATGTGTGTGTGTGTGTAGTGACTGGATCTAGTTCCCTACATTGCAAGTCACTTCTTTAAGCAAGAGTACAATCCCATCTAGAACAGGATATATTTTCAAATATTGAAACCAGACTCTGAAACTGATATCAGCTCAGCTGTAACTAATTTGAGCTTCAACCTACTGTACTTTCTCACATAAAGTTCTTTTTAACCCAGGAGCAGGGTTTCTTAACATGAGGAACTTTAAGATGAAGTGGAACTCCCAGAATTCCCCAGCCAACTATGTTGAAGTCCACATATCTTAAAGTAGCCCAGGTTGAGAAACCCAGTCCTGGAGAATTTGAATCCCAAAAGAGCAGGAAAGGGAAATATAAATCCCATCAGCATATTGATGACAATAACCCTCAAACTTGCAAATAATCCTTTCCTTTCATGTAGATGCTAAAGAACATGGGAAACAAAATAGAACTAAATAAATTAGAAAGATTGAGGACGATAAAGTGAAGCATTCAAATTGCATCTTCTACTGGCTAAAAGGTCCAAGATGGCCTTAAGTTTAAAGATGCTAGAACTTTAACAGCATCAATCTGTATTTTGATATGAACAAATATCTGTACTTTATCTATATTCATATTGTTTAACTGGTTTCCATCAATAATGAATAATGACAACGATGAATCTGCATACAAATGGGAGGTTGAACAACTAGCCTTGTGATGTAATCAGAACAATCTTGAACTAAATACACTCAAATTGTGGTAGATTTTAGGAGAAACCCTCCTATACTTCCACCTCTTACAATACTAGACAACACAGTATCAACAATAGCGACCTTCAAGTTTCTAGGTTCTATCATATCTCAAGACTTAAAATGGACACCTAACATCAAAAATGTCATCAATGCCAACTCAGAAAGCGCAAACTGCCCAAAGAGCTGCTGATTCAGTTCTACAGAGGAATTATTGAGTCTGTCATCTGCACCTCCATAACTGCCTGATTTGGCTCTGCAACCAAACAAGACAGACACAGACTTCGGATAATTAGAACTGCAGAAAAAACAATTGCTACCAACCTGCCTTCCATTGAGGATCTGTATACTGCATGAGTCAAAAAGAGGGCTGTGAAAATATCTACAGAATCCTTGCATTCTGGACATAAATTGTTTCAACTTCTGCCCTCAAAATGATGCTATAGAGCACTGCTCTAGCAGAACAACTAGACACAAGGACAGCTTTTTCCTAAATGCCATCACTCTGCTAAACAACTAATTCCCACAACACTCTCAAATTATTTACTAAGACTGTATTACTATTATTCTTCTCATTCTTTCTAGTACCTATCTCTTCCTACTTATGACTATAACCATGTTGCTTGTATCTTTACAATGTATATTATTTTATGTTTCCTAGTACAATTTGATTGCTTATTAGTAACCTATGACTATCACTCAGTGTTGTATCTTATGATTCTTGATGAATGTATTTTACTTTTCTTTACGTACACTGAGAGCAAATGTACCAAAGACAAATTCCTAATGTGTCACACTTGGCCAATAAAGAATTCTATTCTATTCTATTCTATTCTACTCTACTCTACTCTACTCTACTCTACTCTACTCTACTCTCTCTACTCCATTCTATGTGCTGCCACCTAGTTGGGAAAACTTGTTAGATGCTACTTTCAATGAAGCATTATATTGGTTTTAGGCGTGTCAGCTCAGAAAGGGTAAACATATAATCTGAGAGGTTTTTTTTCAGATCTGCGGACTGTACTTCCTGAATCCTGATTCTCCTTCGTGTCTTCTCTCTCCAGTCAGAGCAGCCAGAGCTGTTCAGCCAGCACAGATGAATGTTGGAACAGATTCTCCAAGCTCATTCCGTCACCTATAGCGGAGACGACGGTCTGCTTTGACCCCCCCTGGCTCCGACGGTGAAGGGGCGGAGCTGTTCTCTAAGTGCCGCCGGTTTGTTCCCAGACTGTGTCAGTGGGACAGAGTGTTGCGCTACCGACGAGGCAAACGCTTCGCATCGGCTCCTCTTGTTGCTCTTCTAGAAAAGAAAAACAAAACAAAACTCTGGGCAATTGCGGAGAAAGCATCGGCTTCTGACTTTCAGCAGGGAGAGGGGGCGGCCCCCCAGTCAGTGGGGCGGGTTGTTTTCTCAGGGGGGGGGGCGCGCGAGAGTCCGGCGAACGATGTGGGACAACTGAAGAACTCGGGCAGTTTTGCAAGGAGTCCGGGGAGCGAAAAAAGAGGCCGCAACACGCCCCGACTAGTCCCATCCTTGTGTTTGTGAACCACGTGGCAGTGACTCACTCTCCAGGACCAGATCTTTTACAGACGCTGCCGGGGGCGCCGGTTCTCCTTTTTTCCTCTCTTGCCCTGACCGATCGCCGCTAGGGCCGGCCCACCATGGTGGGAATTCGTCGCTCTCTATACAACCTCGCGGCCGTTTGTTGCTTCCTCGCTGGAAGCCTCCTGTCTCTGCCAGGTACGTGCACCGCTCGCTCCATCCCTCCTGAAATGTCTCGGGTGCAGGGCAGGCGCGGTTGGAAGTACTTTTGAGGAACCTCAGAAGCCATTGCAAAACCAAAAGTCCCTGGCACACCTCCCCCTGGCGACTCTGCCCCGTTCCGTTTGGCTTGGACGCGCCAAATTTTCTGCCATCTAAGAAGGCAATTGCTCTCCTGCCTGCCTTAAGCCTTTCTTTCTCTCTCTTTCGCTTTCAGCCTAAATTTTCTGGAGGGGCTCATTGGCCAGCTAGAGATTCAGGCTTTCCTTTGTTCACGGTGTGATGGGATCTGGGGTGCCCTTCCTTAGGGCTGGCACCCAGTTCTTCTCCCCAGGGCTGAAGCACCCAGGTTTCACGCAGGCCCTCACCACTCGTTGGGCTTGTTGTTTACCAAATGAGTGGTGTTAAGAGCTGAAGCTGCCACGTCCACCACCGGGGCATTTGGGAACTCAAATAAGGCTTGATCAGAACAGTAGTTTTGGAAAATACACTCTGAAACGCACCCAAAAATGCTCTTCCCCCTCCTATCTATTCGTATATTTTACCAGTAGACTGCCAGAGTTCAGAACAGTTTGGGTTGGATCTCTGGTTCAAAACCTGCCTTTCCTTTTTTCCCCACTCAGGTTATATGTTTATCTACACTACTTGGCAAAAACTAATCGCTGGCTTTTCTTTGCTTGCTAGATTTCTTTATTTCTGCTACCCTAGGAAGTCACATTTTTCTTTCTTTGGTGTATTTGTTGCAGAGTTAGAATATTTTCTTCAAAGCATTTCCTGATTGCAGATTTAAGATTTGGGGGTTCAAGAACATCTTAATAAGATGGGATATGGGAAGGTGAGACTTCTTCTGCCCAAATAGGTGTATTTGTACAATGCACCTAATTGGGTCAGTTATAGATCCAGCAGCTGTACTTGCCAGTTACATACCTAGCCTCTGAACTCACAAACTTTGATTTTGTGCATATGTATATGTATTAGCATATTATGCAAATTCAACCTGTTTGATAGGCTTATAAGTCTATGTTTAAGGAGAACCCAGTAAACAAGTTAAGTATGTTGTGTGAATTCAGGCATAAAGCATGTCTGTCCCAACCCCATGTCTTTCTCTTGGGGTTCAAAGTAAAAATAACTGCAGAACTTATTTAAATCCAAACTTCCTAGCACTGATTTGAAAAGCAAAAGGACCACTTGGGTGAAAACAAATGAATTGTTCCCTCTCTTATCTACTCATAATTCTATAGCTCTAGGCATTGTTGTTTATAAAGCCATTTTTTAAATCACACTTTCAGGCCATTTAGAAGTCCACAGCATTTTGATAATGGTATTTATATATCCTATATTAACCAGCTAAAAGAGTAATATATTTATTTAATATTTGAGTCCATAAAATGAGGGAAATCTATAGAAGATAGAGATTTTTAGAATACTTCAAAATAATTTTGTTAGAGCTAGGTTGGCTGCACCCCAAAAACACAATGCTGTACTTCATACATACTTTTACAGTGCCAATTAAATCAGCATCTCTATCCAGGTAGAGGATGTTTAAAAATGTAAGTTCAGTTTTATTGATTTATTTACTCAGATTTGTATGCCATTTCAGTACTTTAATTTAATTCCTATATGCTTGGTAAGGCTTAGAACTTTATGCAAATTTTCAAGGTCTCAGTTTACCAATGTCAGATTGACATGCCCACCCTACCAATTTTAAGGTCTTGTATGGATACAAACATTATACCTCAAATTATATTCAAATAAATGAATGCATTTATGAGACTTAGCTGATATTTTAATTCATACTTGTCAAGAGTACTGTAGAGACACTTTGTGTGACTTTATTATTTTGGATTATTTATATAAATAATCTATAAACTGAGATTTTAGATTTGGGTGGAACAGTATTTCCGTTTACATTCAGAAGTAAAGAAGGATTAATAACATAATTACCAATTTGAACATTGCTAGCTAACAGAGATACAAATATTAATGAAAATACTTATTTTCATTTGCAATTATGTATCTTCATCACAAATGTTTGTTGATTAAGGTTAAAATAGTTACATATGACTACATTTAAGCTATCAGATTCTTTATTTAACAATAACGGTATAAATCAGAAATATACAGCTTCTATCAATTCAATGATTATGTAGAATGTCAGAAAATATATGCTGAAAGTTGAGATTTCAACAATAACACAAAATGAATGTGTATCTTCCTCCACCCAAGTGCCCAAGATTTATTAATTTATTAAATGCCCTAGATTTATTGTCTCCAAAAGTAAATTGCATTAGACGTAGTTGGATTTTCTTTTGAAAAAATGTAAGATTGTAGCAAATGAAAATTAATCATCATAGATTAAGCATTTTGATTTTTCTTTGCATTAGGGGAAAAGGGGGAAAAAGTGAAAAGGCAGTAGCACCATAAATATATGAATGTAATTTCTCTTGAAAACACACTCAAGCAAAATTTGATGTTTTTAATTAAATTTCAGGTTATACATCTTTCTATTTAATCCTCATTGTAGTTTTTAAAATGTAAACATGTTTAGATGTTAATAATCCTTTTGCTGGTTGTAGAGTGCAATGAAAGAGAAGAATTATATTTACAGTTTAAAGATAAAATATTGATGTCTAAGCCAAGGGCAGGTGCTGTGCATTTCCTCTCAGTATAAAGATTATATGGAAATTCTGCAGTATCCGTTAGCAATTTCATGTTTATGGCACTTTCAGTTCTTAATTGCAGTAATCTTTATAACAGTCATGCAAGAAAGTCAAGGGTGTTTATCCTCACATTGCATATGTATGATTTCAAATTCATTTGACTATGAAATGCGAACTTCCCAATTTACATTTGGGAAGGAGAAGATGGAGCATTTTATCCTGTCATCTGCTGTCTCAGATAAGGATTCTTCAAAGAGGTATCTCATCTTCCTAAGTCAAAAATTGTGCTGCATATTAAAAGTTACACTGATGCCAAATTAAGGTTTAGTTTATTGTCATATTTTCATATTTTTGCACATTAGATTAACATGTACAATAACCTAAATCAACAGTGGTTGATTTAAATTGATGTATGTGTTAATGAACACAGTGTAGCATTCATTGTACCAATCCATAGCCATAATGTGGTTCCTACAAAGAATACACAAAATTTAAAAGATTAAAAGATTTATAGCACAGACAGGCACGTGCTACAAATTATAATGTAGCACGGCAATTATGAAGCAAGAGGCCCTGGTGCAGCTTTACATTGCTTTTTTTATTTTTATTTGGTTGAATGTGCATATTACCACAGCTATACTGTATATGGGCATAGGTTTAAAAATAAAGATTATGTAGTTATTCACAACAGCACTGTTGTGCATGATGTAGTAAAATAGTCTTTCAGCTTAAAGCATCACCACAGCAAAATTTCCTGCTTGCTATTTTCTTTCTTTCTTTCTGTCTCAGGTCAGAGAGAGAAAAGAGAAAATGTTGATAACCTAGTTCTACCACTTTAAAACTATTTCTGCCAATAAGAGTTATTATAATGTCAATAGACTGGAGAATACAATTCATGTTCAAGGAAAAGGCAAGTACTGTTTAGTGGGAAATGTAAAATTGCGGAGAAATCACAGCAGAAGAAAAGAAGTAAAACGTGTCATTTAAGTGAGCTGCATGTTAACATTGGGGGGGATGCTAGTGTAAATTGCCACAAGAATATTAAGTCAAATCTTAATATAATTTTTTTGTCTCAGACCTATCATCTGCTATATACTGTACCTGTGATGGCATTAAATTGGTGGACAGTACTATAAACATTTATTTTTTATTTAATTAATTTAGAAAACATTAGATCCTACCTGTATTCCAAATAGTCCTCAAATAGTATAAGTAGTTCTTCTACCTTTCTTGTCTCAAATGTGTACAGTAGATTATGATGGTCAAACACTGCCTTTGATTGGATTCATACACTATGCTAAGTCAGAAACTATCATTTAGGACAGTATAGGAGGATGGCCATATTAATCCATGATAGACAAAAATTAGGAGTCTGGTAGCACCTTTTCACGTCTACAAATGTCACCCGATTCCTGATTTTTTAACTTCATAATGACTACATCACCCATTATATTAGGGCCAGATCGAACAAACCATATTATCACTTACCAGGATATTTGAACCCAGTTAGTGGTTGGTCAAATGATTCCAGAGAGAATATAAAAACTTGAAATATACAAAGCAAATATTAAATATATTTAATGTAGTTCTGGTTAACAAATTGATTACATTTTTGGAAATAAATATAACGCTTTCAGATCCTGTGATTCAAGTCACATTTCCACAGAACAGTATATGGCAGAACATTATTTTTAAGTAGGGATAGCAACCAATAGGTTAAATTTGCACATGTGTTGCAGCTTTCAGTGCTCTAGAGAACAGTTGTGGTAGTTTATTGTAGAAAACAACCTTATGTGATGCTTAAAAGGACTTACAAATCTGGTTTTAGAATGCTATAGAAGTATACAGGTAGTCCTCAACTTACAGCACCTCATATAGTGACCATTCAAAGTTACAATGTACAGAAAAAGTAACTTATGACTGTTTTTCATACTTACAACCATTGCAGCATTGTTGCAGATAGTTGCAGTGTCCCAGGGTCCTGGGATCACCTTTTGTGACCTTCTTACAAGCAAAGTCAATGGGGAAGCCAAATTCACTTAACAACCATTTTACCAACTGCTGTAATTCACTTAACAACTGTGACAAGAAAAGTCATAAAATAGGGGCAAAATCCACTTATGGAAATGTTTTACTTAGCAACAGAAATTCTGGGCTCAATTGTGCTCGTAAGTTGAGTACTACCTATACTGTGGGCACAATTTTTAGGGAAAAGTGTTATTCAGATAATTTCCCTCTAACTAGTTAACTACTGTTATCCAATACCTCTCCTTTGCATAGAAAAGAAAATTAAGTTTGATGTTTTTCCTACAAAAAGTACCTTGAGTGGTACACTATTATGTTTTATTTTAATTTAATTAATACTAAATGGGCACCAGGCTGTTTTCCCCCCCATGATGAAATAAATATTAGAAGTAGAAATATTCAAAATAAATATTACCTACGATGGTTTGGGATTTTACATGGAGGTAGGGTGTTTTTGTTTTACTGTTGGTTAAGTTCCATTCACCTTTTGACTTTCAGATATTCTCTCTAGAAGCATTGTAAATGAGAAAGGAGACACTGAACACAGGAATAAGAATTTTTTGAGGATGTAAATGTAGGAATTGTATGAAACAATTTTACTGTGTCTGGTGGTTCATTACTACTATTAATTTATCTAATACCTAATTAGTTGCAGTTTGCATCAAGAGAGAACCTTTTTTGCAAAGTCAGTGCTTTGGAACATATTATATAAGACTGCTTATATAATATGTTCAGGATCACAATATTGTTCTGATCCCATGTTTGTCAATCTAGAAGAGTTAAGGTGGGCAAAGAGCAATACAAAATGTTATTTTCAAGCCAGAGAGAAAATCTGAATGAATACTTAATCTAAAATCCTGCATGTTCTAAACTGGAATGAAAGAGGCACACCCAGCTTTTGTGTGTATATTGTTTTCTATCTGCCTAATAAATAAATAAATTGGCATTCCCTAATGCTCTCATATAAATACTAATCAAGTCCAGTCCTGCTTAGTTTCTAAGCCCAGGCAAAACTGACCTGGTGCCAACTACCACTTGTATTAATACGAGTTGCATAAAATTTCCTTTTTCCACTCTCAAATCAAAGTCTAGTTTATGTCTTTCAGAGCATTGCTAGTCTGTTTTAAGAAATCTGTATCTGATGGTTCAAAAGTCTGAGAGTCTACCCTTCAACATTTTTCATGACAAATTTTCTAAGGAAATCAGCACAATTAAAAAACATAGTTAAATCTGCAAAACTGCAAGCATAGTTTAGGGATTAATGATGTGGTAATTCTGGTGATATCCCTTGAATTTTATCCATGGAAATGGCAGTGGTGATCACATATAGTTTGGCCTCTTTTATTACAGTACACAATCTTATCCAGTTACTTTATTAAGCTTTCTCTACGAGAGGAAGGAAAATATGTCTGCTGTAGTAATTTCTGAAAACAGTTCAGTTAACAAGAGAACTTACTCCCCAATTTGCTGTCCCTTTCATAGCCATTGTTTTGGATATGGATTTATTTCTTCTCTTTTATACTTATTTCTCCAGCTGATTTTCTAGGGAGGGACATGCGTTTTAAAGATGCTGCCAAATTTTGTTTTCCTGTTTGTTTTTCCTGTACTAGAAGATGGGAATAATGGGTCAACTGCTTCATTCAGCACAGTTCCTCAGTTCACGCTTCCTCACACTGAGGCTAGAAACTTCCAAACCACAGCCACCAGTCGGGATGACGTTATCACAAGCACCCCACAAGTCACTGTCAACAGCATCGCTCAGCCGGATTATCTGACCACTACTACACCTGGCTATTTGAATACCACAGCAAGGATACAGACTCAGACTGCAAATAATGCCTCTAATAGTAGCACTGATCCTTCTTTATTTCTTACTCCCACTACAAATATACTGGAAACCAATACGTTTGGCCTGGATGACGATAGAAGATCCATCAATGCCACATTCTTGCTTACTTCCAGCACTAAGATCCCTGCTACAGACATTTTGCAATCAAAGGAGACACAAGGTAAGACTGGGCAGTTATCAATAATTTATCATGGTAGGTAGTTTAAATAAATACGGCCAGGATGACTCAACTAATTCTGCTTCACAGTCACAGCCTGTAAAAACATTATATTAGATTACAATTAGATACTCTGTATTTTCCAAAAAATGGAAAAAAGAAAGAGAACACCATCTGAGCTAAAAAAAGCAAACCCTAAGTTTGCAGAGTTATGGTCAAATATTTCTGTGGCTCCAGCGTTCTAAAAAAAATAAGTTACTGATAGAAGGGAAAGTTTGTAGTTCAGGGTTGAACTATGGGGTCCTTGGATCTCTCTTGAGCTTGGTAATTTTCTTGCAGATGTTCCATTACCAAACTAGGTAACATCATCAGTTTTAGTAGGGAATGGGGTTTACTCTCATTTTATATACCAGTGGCTTGCCCAGTTAGTGTTGATAGGAGTGGTTTTGTTGGTTCCTGGATTGGGCTGATGTTTACTGTTAGCTTGCTTGGCAATTTCTTGAATGAGGTATTGTTTGTTTCTTGATTGTTCCTTTAATGTTAATGTTGATATTAATCTCTGCTCATCTGAGTGTTGATTGCTCGTGAGGAAGCTTTCTGGTCTTTTTGTTTCCTTTTTGGCTTTGTAATTGTCTCTTTTGAAAGGTATGTAGATGTTGCTTATGCTTATGTGCCTGTTGATGGCTGATTTGTTTATATAGCCACCCATCTTTCCACCAATTCTGGATGGCTCCAGAGGGTATATGAAATCATTATAGAAACTGTAATACACAACCAGTAAAAACATAAAACATTGAACATTGTTCATGATTTTTGTCAGTTAGGATGAAAATGAATCTAATATAGAGGTGGCTGAGCTCACAGTCAGGATGGCCCTGCCTGCTTTCTCAGGTCCAGTAGGTCCAACTCTTACCTGATAATTGAGCAAAATGGTGCCCAGTTATTTTCACAGAACCTGTCCCAACACTGGAGTCTAACTGTGGACCTGCTTTATTCTTTTGATTAGATTTGATAACTATCAAGATTTATGTTAGAACTGTAGAAACATTCAGAAAAAGTCTGGCCAAAGTAGATTCTCTTTATTTCTGAATTAAGCAGAGCTTAATTCTCACCCACCACCACTGTACTGACAGCTAAATGTTTCTCTGCAGGAACATCAGCTGCTTCACAGCTGAAATCTTCTACATTCATTACCACGGGGCCAGCAAAAAATACCACGCCAGTCATGGACCATAAGGCTTTCACAGAAGAGAACACTGTTGCCTCCACATCATCTCCAAGGACTACTATTGGTGAACATGTGATCACAATAACTACATCCAATACATTTGAGGTTGCCTCCTCTACTCCCTTACCTCACAAAATCCTATCAGCAGAGACGGAGCAACCAGTTAAAGATGAACACAAGACAACTGTATTTGATGTGGGAAACAATCAAGGTATACATTTAGCAATCTTGTCTCATCTAAGGAACAACAGATATAGAATGGGTTAGTGAGAACTGAGAAATAGTTAAATCCAATCTTGGATAAAACTATGGAAGAACTACCGTGTTTCCCCGAAAATAAGACAGTGTCTTATTTTCTTTTGACCCCCGAAATAAGCACTTGGTCTTATTTTTG
>JANHFT010002322.1:244932-269279 GCA_032467955.1 Pseudoxenodon macrops
ACAGGACACTGTTACATTTCAGACTATACTTGTACAGATGCTGTTAAAATTGATGTGGCTTTCTGGAAGTATACATTCTCTGCTATTTAAAAGAAGATACAATAGCACTGGGCCTCTTCAGATCAAGCATTTATTTTAAAAAGGTTCTTCATTTTGTTAAGTTGTCTAGAACAATAATAAAGCAATATTTAAATATAAGTGTAATAATTTGAACATTCTATAGGTATTTAGTTACTGACTTACCTCCTTGCAGCCAGTATCAGCAGTCTGATCAGCACAAGAAAATAAAATTCTGCCTGTCTCTACCTCCCAGCAATTTGCCTCCTTGCAGGTTTAGTTTCACTTTCAGTTTTAGCACATGGGCCTGCCTGCAGTCTCAATCAGCTGATGGTCAGGAAGCTGAGAATTAGTTGCTTGGCCTAACTGGCTCTGTTCTGTTTGCTGCAAGGAGGTAAATTGCTGGGAGGCAGAGGCCAAAGGGTGGGAGTGGCTGGGTGGGGCTACATTCTGTGTATAAGACGCACCCAAGTTTTCACCCTTTTTTTGGAGGTAAAAAGGTGCGTCTTATACTCTGAAAAATACGGTACTCATCACTGATTAAAATGTATGGAGACAAAGTACCAATACACATGGAAATTCTTTTTTTTTTAATGATTTCTTTCTATAATTGATCCTAAAAGACTTAATACTGGAACCTCTCCTTAACATTAAATTTGTTATGTTTTATAGATAATAAAATATGTGCATAGGAAAATATTGAAATGCATGACTTCCACTTGTATTTAAGGAATATTCCTCACTTTATGATTTTGAATTCATAAATAGGCATTAAGCTGTAGCTCATTAGTTAATTATTTTAGATACTTTGGAACAACATGGAAAATCCTTTTGATATAAAGCAGTATTTAATTAGGTTTTTTACAGTCCCTGTGGTTGAATTTGAAGCTGTATGTTCAATATTTATAGATTGAAGCTGCTCCTATTTTTCTTTTGCCAAACAGCATTTAGAGAAGTCCTTTACATGAGAAAAGGAGCAGGAAAGGAATATATAACCTTTCTTTCTATAGCTCAGGTTCCCCTGCTTAGCTGTGACTATAAACACTGTTTGAAACAGAAATCAATGTTGCCTTCTTAATTACTAGAAAATATAAAAATAAACCCAGACTGCTGCAGCTACTATTATTGTAATAGATTTAAACCAAACCCACTATTTTAAAGCTAAACAGCAACATTAATTAGCAGCAAACACAGCTGACATTTTGTTCCTCTGGAACCATGTAATAGGGCAGCAATCTCCACTGGGATCATTTATCAAATTCTTTTGATTACATCAGCACAAAGACATCTCAGAGCCTAATAAAAAATCTTCATTTTGCTTTGCATATATAAGTAGAGTACCTAGCGACCTTGGCTGATTTTGAAGAAAGCTAAGCAGGGTGAGATCTGGCTAGTCCCACCTGGAAATCTATGTAGGCTACATTGGCAAATTGTGAGGAAAACATAGAAGACAAAGAACAAATTCCTTATTGTTTATGAGAATGTTTCATGGAAGCAATTACGGAGGCACCAGAAGTCAAACATGACTTGAAGGAATTTTTACCTCAAAAATTGTTAATGCTTTCTGAAACTCATACAGAACCAATTTCAGTAACAATTCACTCAAGAGTACCAGCTTTGGCTTGAATGAACTAATTTGAACGTACTATTTTAAATTAAGTCCTTGTTTCTTACCCCCAATTTTTTTAAATGTCTAATGTATGAATGCAACAAATGCAATAAACAGTTTTGGAATCACATGCATTATATAAATATATTCCTCAGGGATCCAAGATAGGTCCCTGAATAATGTATTCTTTCTAAACATTTGCCTTTGGGCCTATTTAGAGAACAAATATTCAAATGTTGGTAAATTTAGGATCCACTTATAGGTCTGAAATGTTGGTAAATTTAGGATCCACTTATACGAAACAGGTATCTTAATTTCCAGTTTTAAAAGCTGCTAGACATATTTGGTAATTGGTATTGATAGATAAGTGGTTAAGCCAAGATTGTCTGTCAACAATTGCTTCTTTCACTTACTTCTCAGGCTTGTGTTTAAATAATTCAATTGTTGAATTGTCCTGAAGCAAGTAGCTTGTATCTTTACAATTTTTACTGATATTGTTTCCTGATTGCTTATTTATACCCTATGACTATCATTATGTGTTGTACCTTATGATTCTTGACAAATGTATCTTGTCTTTTATGTACACTTAGAGCTTATGCACCAAAGATAAATTCCTTGTGTGTCCAATCACACTTGGCCAATAAAGAATTCTATTCTATTCTAGTCGTATGGCCATGTCAAGTTGTCCTGTGGCAAGTTGGGGGTGGTGAGTTGCCCGCGGTGAATTGGCCATGGTAAGTTGACCATGGTGACTTGACCATGGTGCATTGGCTGTGACAAGTTGTCCCATTCTGACCAGTGACAGTATCTGTTTTGCCTTTTATCAGCCTCTTTTTCATATTTTCAGATATCAGAATCTTCTCTAATACTTTTTGTCTTTGCATTACAGTATGTATCCAAAATATTGAAGCTTTAGCTTGATTATATTTGACTTTTAGTTTTCAGAAGCTTGTAGGCATGGCAAGGGTTATCTTTTATACTTTCCAGAATTTCTTAGAAATAGCTTAAACTTGACAGGATTGTGTGTATAAAGATAGCTATATGTCTTATTATGTTGTAACAACTGAAAGCAATAAGATACACAATAGCAGATTTCTTTTCTTGGCGAGTTTCTGACTTTCAAGCATATTTTAGACTATTCCTAAGTTTAAAAGTTGTGTTATTTTTTTAGCTGGGGATTTTGTTTTTCTATCTGTTCATACAGAACAAATCAGTTCATGATGATTTCTTTGGTAAATTGTTTTCTGGCTTGTAAATATACTTTTAAATAAGATTAGGGTGTTTTATAGATATTGCCCATATGAGTACCATTCAGTTTTCATGCCATTTTTATTCTCATAAGAATTAGCCAGCTCAAAATCAGGAAAAAGGGAAAAATATGTGCTGGCTTTAATCTGTTTATTTAAAAAAAAACCAAATGGGTTCTGGGCATCTTGTTCTTTGGACATTAAAAAAACATGAAAATGAACTTTGTTGGATAAAAATATTGACTACTACATGGTCTTGGTTGCACTCCAATGCTTTGGGGGACCAGGAATTTCAAGAACATGTCTTAAGTGTTCTATTTAAGTGGACAGCTGCCCATTTGCTTTTTTTTAAATCAAAAGCATCTTTTTAAAAATCAAGGAGGCTTTGCACCAAAGAGATGTTCAGCAGACTGGTTGGTGTCCAAAAGGGACTGCAGTATATTGGTTTTCTCTAGGATAAGCTAAAATGGCTCTCATCCCAACATGTGGTGTAAATCCTATTGCCTCCCCAGAAGCTGTTGTGCATTCTTGTCCTTTGCTCGCAAGACTCCCCCTTGCTCTAGGACAGTGATGGCTAACCTTTTTGTCATCGTGTGCTGAAAGTGTGCCTGCACCCAGAATGCAATTCGCATGTGACATTCCCCGTGCCCCCATGCATGCAAGCGCTCCCCCTGCATGTGCATGTAACCCCTTCCCCCATGCATGCACACATGCCTCCCACATACGCTCTGCCCCCACGCATGTGTGGCAGAGACCCCAAAATCAGCTGGCCGGCGGGAAGCGGGTACACATGTGGTGGAGCTAAGCTTGGGCAACGGCTCGCGTGCCCGCAGAGAGGCTATGCGTGCCACCTGTGGCACGTTCACCATCATGGCTCTAGGGATTTAACTTCAAGGATCTAAGAGCATGAATGTTGTAGAGCTTCCTTTGCCCCGTTGGTCCAAGCCTATTTTTAAAATGTCAGCAAGTCTTCTTTAAACAACATCACTTATCTACTTATCTCATTAAGTTTATCTGCAGCTTTAGTTAAGTATGCAAAAAAAACCTTGGAGATGGGGAGGAGTGCTCACTTCTTCTGTCAGTGGGCATCTACTCAAAAATAGTTACTAATTAATTGTCCAATTACTATATATGATGTACAATTGAATTCTACTCCCATCCTAAGGAGGGGTCTCATTTGTGCCATTGTTCTTTAAAGGGTTTGCTTATGCAGAAAAAAGGTGAAATTAACATATATATTATGGAAAGAAAAGGGGAAGGAGAGGGAAGAGAAGGACAGGGGAAATCAAATCAGTGTTCATCCCGACAAAGCTTATGAGATTTGCCAAAATCCACAGAGAACCCCTCAGGCCTCTCTCAAGCATGCAAATGTAATTTTCTGTCCAGGCAACACTCTATCTTCTTAAAGTTCATTTAAAGATGAATGTATATTAGAACCAGGGTATAATGTTATAATAGAAGACTAAAATAATACACAGTCTGGGAGATGGTGAGGCGGTGGGGAATGACCATATAACTCAGAATTTAACAGAAGCAAAAGATAATGAAGGTAAGGTGAATTGTAAACAACATTGTTTGGGGCCTCTTCAATCATCCACTGTGTTTGCTTGCTGACTGAGGTTTTTTGCAAAGCAGAGAGCAGGAGCAATTTATGAATGCTCACTTGAGCTGAAATCAGATTAATTAGGGGGAGGGGTCCTTTATATGCGAGTTGTTTTCTGCTTTTGGCTTGATTATGGCAAAATTACAAAAAAAAAGGATTCTTTGTACATTTGTGAATCTGAAAGTTCATCCATGTGAAGGGGAGGCAGGAGACCTACAAGCTGAAGCATCCAGTCTGGATAATGTCTGAGAGAAATTCCCTCTAATCCAGGAGTGTAAAAAGAGAGGCCAGTCTAATTTTTGGGAGGAGGATCTCTTAAGCCGACTGCCTGTCCTTGTTTGTTGATTTTATTGGGTCTCCTGTGTTGGCAGAAACAAATGTATTGCTATTCTAAGGGTTTTCTCCACTACTGATGTTAAGTGCTACCCTCTTTGAGTCAGCACAAATTAATGCCTATATAAAATGTGCTGCTGCCATTGCCAATCCTTCTCCTGCCTTTCTGTATCTGTTCCAAGCTACTGTTGAATGGCATTGTCCTGAATTGTGAGTGTGCCAGTTTATGATAGGCAGAGTGATTGATTTTCTCTTCTGACTTTGCTGCTATCCTGTCCTCCTTTAGCATATCACTAACTGGCTGGGATAAACCCACCATTAACAGCAAAACAAGAACGAGGTAGGACAAGTCAGTTCAACAGCCCTCATTTTCTGAACAAAACAGAAAAATGGGGCTGCTATATCTAATGTCAAAGATAATATCAGAATACTTTTAAATAACACAAAAAACATCTCCATTCTTATTTTTTTTAAACCTTGTGGAGCTTAATGTCCTCTCCTCTGCCTAGTTGGAAGCCTGGAGAGAAGTTGATATCAAAAGTGATGGGCATTAAAGAAACAAATTGCTAATGGAGAGAGAACAAATGCTGGAAGAGAAATAAATGGCTGCGCTGGAGGTTGGCCAGAAGGGAATACCTTTCAGCATTAGCCAAATATCGTTGCATCACATCCACAATTAATCAGCTGGCCCTGCCTCCAAGATAATGTATGGCAAAGCTTTAAAGATTTTACACTCTTTGAAGATGATGTAGGATAGTGTTGGCTTAAGGGAAGAATGGGACTTTAAACAGGACTGGGGCAATATTATGAGCATGGCAACTCCATACTTGCTACAGTTTTGAGAGGTGAAAATTCTGTTGGGTTGGAGAAGTCTTTTTGATTTTGGAAATGAAAAAAAAAAGGATGAGCAAGTTTGTGTTTTGTCACTATTTTATGTCCATGCTGCAGCACCTTGGATATTTCCAGATAGTCTCCTTAAACTGATTATGGGACAGTACTATAGGCCTTGAAAAGGTCACAGGTTTGTAATTTAATCTGAACCTTTGATTGGAGAAAAGCTATATCCTACCACAATATACATTACAGTTATCATTGTAGACTACAGCTCCTTTTCTAGTTCAAGAATCAACATTAAGTCTACTCTATAGATAACATTGCCACTTAGAAGTGAACATTTCTTATCAAACCATTATTAGAAGGAACAAAAAGGCACTCAAACTCTTTGTTACCTGAGCACAGAGCCCCTGAGTAAAAAAATCAGAGTGAATACCAACTGCTTTTTACCTACAGTAGCATCTTACAAAGTTCCTGTGAATGTACAAGGCAAAAGTTTTCTAGACAATGAATAGGTGATAGTTTCTGTTGCATGTATGCTGTGAATAATATCATAATATCAGCCTGCCCTTTCTTTGAAAAAAAAAGTCATTTTATTTGTGTGTTTGGTACCAAAACATTGTTACTTTACACCAATTTAGCTCTGCATATATATATATTTTCTGCTTCCTATGTTCACCTTGGATATCGTTGTATGTAATGCAGTGATTTCCCCAGTTCTTTTTAGAGAAATGACAGATTATTGAAAGCAAATATGGGTTAAAATATTTCATTGAGTTGAACCACACAAGACTAGGAGGAGAGAATAGCAGAAGAGAATTTGAAATAGTCCACTATAGAACTGCCAGCATATCAAGCATATAAATGACAAGACATAATAAGGCTACTTATTAGTTTAGTTCAGGGGTGTCAAACTCACAGCCCGTGGGCCGGGTGTGTCACGCGGTGGCCACACCACACCCAGTTTAGCGAAGGGGAAAAAGTCATCACGACGCCATGACGCCATGTGTTTGACACCCCTGGTTTAGTTGTTTCATAAGATGAGCCAAACTTCCTTTCTCATGAACCTATATTTTACTTGGCTAGGTCCACACATTTTGATGTCAGTGCTATGTCTGGTCAACAACAGAGAGCCAATATAAGTCCAGGATGTCCCAGCCCCTCAAGCTGCAATGAAGTTGCTGTATACTACTGAGGAGCCAAGGGATGCAAAATTTTATCACTATGTATATGTGTGTAGAATAGAGTGTGTGTTTTTTAAGTGTGATGCGACTATTTTATAGCTTTTCATATTTTCATCTCATTATAAACAATTGTAGGAAATTTGTTATCAATTTTCATTAGGCTTATGAGGCAGCTCCAACACCACAGAAAGGAGACCTAAGGAATGCATATAGTCCCAAACCACAAGTTGCTCACCTGTGCAGGTGGATGTTTTGTTTTGGTCCAGGCAAATTAATGGTCTTATATGATGTAATTTGATTTAATTCAGTGTGCATCTTCCCTATCACGTAAATTTTAAGTGGTTAACTTTTTTTGTACTTAAAGACAGTAATATATATCTATATATGTATCTATTGTATATATGAATGCCTAGTAAGAGGCAGAAAAGGAAGACACTAAAGAAAAAGAATTTAAAATACTCATGCAGGACTATCAAGGGGAATTCATTCCCTACACAAAAGAGAACTTCATAAACCTCAAGCTTCAAAATTGTACTTTTTCCTAAATTGGACGTAACTATTTGGAATTAGGGTCCTCAGTCTATCAGGAGATCCCGATTGAAGCTTGAGGTTTATGAGTGCCTATTGTGTAAGATAAATGATTGCTTTACTTTCCCCTCATGTCATTACTGTGCAAAGCACATTATGGAATATAACATGATAGGTTTCTACCTAAACATTATACAATCTAGAATTGACACAGGGGAGAAGGAATAAAGAATGGGTAATAAAGTAGAGATGGGCAAAGAAAAATGTATACCTGGTTCAAATGTATTTGATTGTTTGGCTTAGCGAGTAGTAAATTCAAGTTGAACTAAAAATGAGCTTTGAAAAGAATGGATGCTGGTAGTTTGAACTGCTTTAAAGTCTTTTATATAAAACAGACATCATTTGCTTTTTAAATCACATTTAAGTTATTTATACTTTCTGGCTGTAATAATTGTACTTGATGCCTTTAGCTACAATCTCCTGCCTGATTACCTAAGAACAAACTTCATTAACTCAAGAGTACCAGAACCGAACATTTTCTGAGATGCTGACTAGATGTTGCTGTTTTGTTCAGAATCTTATAAACATGCCACTGTTCCTCCTGAAAATCAAAGAATCTTCCAAAATGTCATAAGCACAGGCTGTGATTAAGATAAAACATTATCTTTCCTCTCAAGTCTAAAATATCTATTGTAAGTCAAAACATTAACTACTTGCAAGAAAGTATCTCCTTGTATACTGTAATGGAAATTAAAAACATATTATTTTGTGCTTATTCGTAACTGCAAATGTTTCAATTTTAGCATATGGTGCTTCTAATTTTTAATACGAAGTCATGTATGATCTGTTTTTGTTTTAAACAGATAATTTCAGAGTTTAATTTGAACCAAAGCTTCCCTTGAATATGTAAATTATTAAAAGAGGGAGCTTCTGAGTAAAGCAATAATAAAATCACATCCATTCATGCATTCTGAAATTAAAGGAATGCACTTTTTAATTCAATTAGTTTGGTTTGCATGCAACGTTAAAGTGGTCCCTGGCATTTCTTGTCTGATTTTTCTATCAACCCCTCTGAGTGGTTTCGGACTCCCAAGTACAGAGGAAGAGAACGGTGTTGTATATTCAGAAGAGGAAGGGGGCATGGAAACATAGTTTAGTAATAAGAAAATGTAAGTCAGGACTACAAACTGATGTTAAAGTTGAAACAATGACCATATTTTTCGGAGTATAAGACACACCTTCTCCACCCCACCCCCCCAACAGAGGGTGGAAATGTTGGTGTGCCTTATACACCAAATACAGCCATTTTTGACCTCCTGAAGCCCCGTCCCTGCATCCCATTTTTGCAAAAAAAGGGCCCGTTTTTCACAAAAATGCGGTGCGCAGAAGGTTTGGGAGGCTTGCAGAGTGCTTCTGTGGGCTGGGGAAAGGTAAAAATGCCTCCGTTTGTGCAAAAAACGGGGTGCGCAGAGGAGTTGGGAGGTCTGCAAACTACTTCTAAGTAGTAGTTTTTAAGATTCAGAAAACTAATAACAATGCTGTGGTGATGTAATGATTAAAGTGTTGTACGTCAAGAAGGAGACATGAGAATCTTCCATTCTTGTAGTTATGTTTACCATGTAATGGCAACTTTATGGGATGTTTTGACATCAAAAATAGCCTGAAACTGAGTGTAGTATTTTGTATCATCTTAATTGTCCTTGTATAGCTGCAATAGTTTCTTAGCACTTTCTAAAAAGAAAATACTTTTTAGATTCAAAACCATAAACTGGATAGTTTTGACAAACAAAAAGCATTGGTTGTCTCTATGTGATTCCTGAACTAAAATAACAGGGCAATAGTTTTGCAAAGTATTCAACAAAGAGATTTCTCTTCAGAATGGGATAATCAGTGCTGATATATTGCCTTTAAGGTACTGGAATATTCCTCAAATATGAATATGTGTCATGGCAAAATTGCTCCAGGTGTTCCTGGATGACACATGTTCCCTAGACTGTTTTTAGTGTTGTTTCATATCTGGTTGTGTAAACAACACAGGTTTACTTACCTTGATCGTCACCTGGAAATAGAGCTGATATATTTCTCTGTGGCTTCCCTTGTCTTCTTAATAATGTTAGTCTCTGTGGACTATGAATTCTTCTTGCACCATCAAGAATATTTTAGGAAAATAGATGTTTACGTTGGATCATCATATCTTATTCTTGTCCCAGCAGTCATTCACATTATTTACTGATGGCTGTATCCAGTGATAGTTGAGTAAATATAATTAATACAGTGGGTGTCCCTGTTTCTCTTCCACTCTGCGGTTACCTCTCACACCTTCAAAGTGCTCTTTACTCCATTTTGCTAGAGCAGATTTAAATAATTCATTTCCCAATGTTGTCTGTTCTTCTGGTTGGAAAAGGAACATTTGATGTTCTTTGCTTTCTAGAAGGTATAGTAGAAAAGGTTGGAGAAGTTAACATTCTCATGACAGAATGAAATATTGGGGATACATGCATATTTGACAGCAATGAAAATGGTATGAGTTACCTAAATGCGAACGAGATTTCTAGAAATGTGGTGCTTGCATGGAAACAGCCCTTAACTGAGATTCAAAGCTTTAACCGCACTGAATTTTGTGTGTGTATGTGAACATCTGCTATAATGGAGTAATAATATTTCAACTATGCCTCAATTAAGTCACACAGCTCCTGACTTAATTCACATTATTTTTCTCTACATACATATTTGCATTTCCATTTAATAAAGAAAAAGTATAAATAAATAGGGAAGGAATGAAAATGTTTTAAATGTCACAAATGCTGTAGACACACTTTGACTTTGACCAATTAAATTATTTCTAATATTTCAGTAATTAATTAGAAAATAGGCTATTGTCTTTTTCATTCTGCTCCTTCTGCCCCTTGTTTTTTTTGGAATGGAAAACTTTAAAAAAAGATACATACCGGTAATTGTTTTTATGTTTTGGCTTTCCAAGTATTATATAATTACGGTAATATCTATATATTGTGTAAATCACATACATGATCACAAGAATAGTCTAAATAGGATCTGTAGGAGGAAAACTGGAATTGATCTGAAGGTTAATTAATGCACTTTTTTTTGTGAGAAAGCACTTTTTAAATTGATATATCTAAAAGTTTGCTTCTGTTAATTGCGGCAAAAGCATTTTTCACTTTATCTTCTACAAAGCAGTACAAGAACGTTCATTGTTCCATTTCTGATATATTGGAGTTCAGTACATAAACCATTTTAATAACAGAATATGATAATAGAATAAACAGAATTTAATAATAGAATATATATATATAAACACAGAATATGCATAAGGAAGTAGTGCAATAGTAAAGAAGAGGAAAAGTTCCTGTCATCTTGGGAAATCCTGACAGCTATTATCTAAAGGGCCAAACAAACCTGAGCAGTTAGGATTCTTTATGCAATTATCAAGGAATGAAATTAGCAGGACTCAGCTTTTTCTGGAAAATGTAAAGGTATGTCAGAAGGTGGGCAAGCACTGGCTCAGGATAAATCCCAATGTGAGGCTTATAATGAAGAATCAATAACATTAAAGGAAAGGTTCTTGAAAAAAAGCTGCTGCTGTGTTTTAAAAGAAAGAAGTACAAGATTCCTCATTCCTATCTGGCGAATTGGATTGAAAAATAAAGCTCTTTTTAAAAGGAGACCGGAATTTCCCTGTTTCAGAACTATGCTATCTTGTTTCTCTTATGTTGGCTTAAAAAAAAGAAAAGAAAAGCTGAGCTGAGTTCAGTCAAATTTCTATTTCCTTACAATGGTATGTATATCTGTGTTGGACCTGAGAGAGGAAAATAGAGGAATTGGGTCTGTCCCCACTTAGAATTAACCTTGGTGTGATTTCCCTGTCTCACTCCAATGCCTATGTCCTTGTATTCAACCATTTGTGAGACAACCAAGTTATTTTCTCTTTCATTTGAGCACTATCTGAGAGTCTCAAGGTGCATAACACCCATTATCCTGGAGATAAACCAAGTGTTTATCTGTTGTGGGTATGACGAGAGATGTATTTTACAAGTTATGAATGGTAGAGACAATCCTTGTCAAGAATTCTAATCATTTGGAATAATTGTTTCTTGAATTATGTTCATACACATCACCTTTCTTACCTGATTAGCTACTTGGCTACCATTTTTCTTATTTTACTTATTTTTAATTGCAGAATTTCAACAAAGTAGAGCGGGCAAAGCAGAACAGAGATCTCCTTCATTTGGGGAAGTAGAGAGAATTTGTACATATTTGCCACTGTCACTGGTTTCAATAATTTTGCCCCCTATTCTTCCGGTAAAGTAAGGAGAGGTAGTTGTCCTGCTGCAGGTCAGCTTTATCCCCTCCCCCTCTCTCCCTCTAGACAACAAGGTCTGTCTCCTTAATGCTGGGAGCTATTTCTGTACTGACGTTGTCACAAAGGTTTATTATATCTTATTGTAACTTGGGAGAGAGGAGGAACAGACACATTAACATACAGAAACACAGACAGTCCTAAAATAGGACCCATCCCATTTCTTTCACAGAGTTGCTACCAGTAGATGTTTTTCCTTGAACTCTGGTTACCTGCTGAAAAAGAGAGGAAGCAAAGCTAAAGAAGAAAAACTCACCCAAAAAACTGTGAACACAGTGGGATAGATTCAGATTGGCAACAGGGACAGGTGCTGCTGGATTAACATTTCCATTTGTTGTTTATATTCTCAGCAACTGGAAGAAAGTTAGAGGAAGATTCCCTATTGCAGAAGACTTTTTTTTTCAACCAGGCTTTCTCATGTATAGATATAATGATTTTGGGTAGGTATAATTTATTATTAATATTTTTCATCTGTTTAGCTATGCAAAACATTAGAATAAGAATATTATAATTTCACTTTTATTCTCTCTTGAATATTTGGTTTTGTATTAGCTACTTCAAATCCTGTGGTTAAGAGGCCAATCTAATTACAGTTTGCATGTTTTATCCAAAACTTATGCGTGTTAATTCTTTAATTATCAACCCTTGGGAAGTTAGTGATGGATTGTTGAATGTGGGAAGCATAAATCTCTGAAGGATTACTCAGTTGACAATTTGTAATTAAATAATATTTGGATAATATGTTTAATTTTGGCAGATAATTTTAAAATAAGTTTGCATTTCAATAATTCTTTAGCTACTTTCCTCTCAAAAATGATCTTGTGGAAATTGCCTAAAATATTCTCCGGTGAATATAGAAATAGTTAATTTGTTCAGTTTTTCTAATGTCTCCCTACTGTCCTTCTGCAATTCTTTTACTTCTTCATTAGCACCTTCCTTGGCTACTTTCCTACTGTATTTAAATTAATATCAATCTATATTAACGATTTTGATTGCTGATTTGATTGATTTTAATTCTGATTTGGTTTGTTTGTGGCTTTTTGTTTTATGTGAGTTCTGCTTTTAAAAGGAAGCCCTCTTATATATATATATAATAGTACTCACTTTGGGTTGTAATTGTTTATAGTTATTTAGAATTTCATTTAAAAAATTCAAAGGTTACCAGAATTCCTGAGGATATTTTCCACTTCTAATTTCCAAGTGCGAAGCTATACTATATTAGTTCATCCATATGCTAAACCAAAAAGAAACAGGCCTCATTATGGTTTGGGGTAATACATAATTTAGAAGAGATGGTTCAACCTCTATAGATAAGAATGTGACAGAAGAGCCATATGATTGTAATAGTTCAAAGATGAGCAATCTAGATGTAGTTATTAATACACATACGGTAGTAATACTATGAACTTCTAGATTTCTTGCAATAATAATAATAATAAACCTGTATTTACTGTGTTACTTGCTTCATAAACCCCTGGGATCTTTAGTTGAAGAGCCACATGTAGTGCTCATTTTATAAAAGTTTTTCTTTGTTTTAGCCAGAACAAATTATGGTTATCATCTTTATTTGTTCCCAGTCTATTGATGTGACTGATTTCATATGGGAAAATAGTCAGTAATTCTCCCATATATTTTTATGAGACAGATCTTTAGGGCAGTAAATTAGCTACTGGTAATTCCTTCCTTTCCCCTCCTTTATTTTGAAGTCATACTTTAATCCTTGCAGTCAGGAAGTCTTAGAATCAACAAACTGTTTACAAAACTTTGTTCAAGTTGTGTTTTGTCCATTTATTTAATTTTCTTGTACGAAGTAAAGTATCCACATATGGTTTGTAATATTATCTTTCTGCTTCCCAAATCCTTATTTTTCTACAATCAGCTGAATGCTATTTAACCTTCTGGGTTAAATGCTATGCTGTTTCTAAAGAAAAAAAATGACCTGTGATTTCATGAGCTAAGTTCATTATTATTAATATGCCACAGATTACAAATGGAAAAATCATCCCTCTAAAAATTCTCCTCAAGATGAAATGATAGTTGCAAAACATTTAACTCCCATCTCTTATTTTGATGTCATAAGATCAAAAAATGGTCTCAGAATAACAGAATGTCAGAATTTGAAGAGACCTTAATAATCTTCTAGTCCAACCCCCAACAGAAAGGGTGGGCCAAGATATTTTGGTTATTTTTTTCCTGTTTTGTGGGGTTTTTGAGGGGGTAATAGAGGGGCAGTTTTGAGTGTTGCAAGTAATTCCCATTCTCTCCCTTAAAGACCCTTTCCTTGCCTTCCAAATGGTCTGAAATTGTACTTCCAAAATTTGGAATTGTACTATGAAATTTCTGGGGTGTGACGTAGAGTAGTTGATGTATTAGGATTGTGCAAATGCTTTGAAAGATTTGAAAGAAGATGAATATAAATGGTACTCTAGTTGAGTTAGGTCATGCTTTGGGACCCCTTCTTTGAAGCAATGTAATCTGACAGGATCTAGGAAACTTCATGTCTGCTGCAGCATCTTCCCTCTCTCTTCCCCTTGTTCTCCACTATATGGTTGGCCCTCACCCTGTTAAGCTTTCAGGAAATCATTAAAAACATGGGTTCTTGGCTCCAGGATAATTTGAATTTCTTCCAGGAGGGTTATAGGGCATATTTGTGTTCCTAATCACCTTTTAAATGTTGTTAGCATTTCAATTGCTTATGTTATTTGCTTATTTTATTACTAGTTTACTGTACACTATACAGAGTCAGTTGGAGTTTGGCTGAGATTTTATTTATTTATTTATTCATTCATCACATTTTTATATCGTCCATCTCACATAGTGATTCTTAGGTTGGGCAGCCATATCATCTCTTAAATAAATAAATTAAACAAAGATGAAAAGCGATATTGGGCAACATCAGTGAACCATAATCCTTTAGTTGCTTAATATACTGTCATAATATACAGTTATATATTAAAGCATATTTACTTTAGTTCTTACAGTAAAACCATTTAATATAATCTAGGTTTAAAATCCTGTAAAAGCTGCAATATGCAAATTTTAAAGTCTGGGACAGCCTTGCAAATACATTAAATTCATTTCTCAAAGATACTGGCAATCCATCAATCCTCCAGCAATTGCTTAGACTCATCTCTTTTATTAAATGAATGTAACCTAAGAACATTTAAACAGTGAATCTGATATTCAGGATGTAATGGAGTGACACTTTTTAATACATAACTAGCAGTCATGGGTGTCCACAGGGTAGGGCTGGATGAGTCATTGGGGCACAAGTAAATAGGACTGCGTTCCCATGATGAGGTAACTGTTGGTTGTGGCAGATGCTGTTCCTGGCAAAATTAACAATTGCATACCTGGAGTGTGTTCATTGGTTAGTAATAACCTCCTCAGCTGAATGTAAGGAGTAAAAAAAAAAAAAGTAGAACATTTAAGGATTTGCCATTTATCAATAGAACAATCAATCATCCTCAACCCCATCCCCTGCTGGCAAAGCTATTCCCTCCTGTGTTCAGAGAAAGGGAGAGTCTCTATTTGAATCTCTGCTAAAAATTTTAAAGTTGCTACGAAGTGCATTTGGCATATTTTGAAAGCTTAGCTTAATTTTTAAGAGAACTATTTTTCTTTGAATACGGATAGAATAAAGGATATTGATTTAAAACATTAAAGCTGGTGTTAAGGAATTTAGAAGAAAGGAAAAAAATGAGGAGGAGATTTAGCATGTTGGCATGGGTTGCTGCCTTAGGCTTCTGGTGGTTTCTTTTTTTCTCCTTTTGCAAAGAGTGGGTTGCTGAGGGCTATGTAGGGTGAGAGGAAAGCCAATTCTGTTTGAAGTCTGGTTTGCTGGCAGCTGGCAGCCAGCTGTGAGACACTCCCTGAATTGTGGTTTCCTATTCATGTTGAAATGTTTGATATGAACTCCTAGGCCTCCATGTAAGTGAAGTTAAGTGAATTGCACTGGTTTCCTGCAGTGTGGCTGTAGAATTGCTTCGGCTTTCTTGTTAGTCTAATTCAAAGAGTCTGAAGAAAACAAAGCAATGGAGGACGGGAACAGGGAAAATTAGGTTTGTTTTCAAGTCTGTGCCAGCTGCACTTTTATGCTAGAAATAATATTTGTGGAAAGCACATTAGAGCAGCAAACCTAGTTCTGAATAACTCAAAAAGAATTCAGAGGTTAGAAAAATCCTGCGAAGAATATTCAGGAAATACAGAGTATTTTGTAATGCAATGGAGCAATCTGAATTTGAAGGATGACGCAATGGGTGCAAATGCATGGGTGCAAATTTTCCACCTGCAGGCAATTCTTTAAAGAAGGTTTATCCTTCATGGTTTTCCCAGGAAATGATCCATTTGATATAGGGAGGTTCCAACAGATGTAACATGTGTGCTGTTCCAAGTCACATTTTCCCTTGGAATTCAGACTTTTGAAAAGTCTTCTGTTTTCAATATAGAATTATTGTGATAATAAACTAGATTATCTATGGAGATTATCAGTCATCCATGTCATGGTTGTCTCAAAGGTGCTTTTTCAAGAGGCAACGGGACTTTCTGGTTTTTCTTTTTGCTTCTCATGCAAGAAGTTTCTTCATCTGTAGAAGAAGAGCTGAAGAAGCTTCTTGGATGAGAAGTGAAACGCCTTCAAAGAAAAACCAGAAAATCCAGTTGCCTCTTGATAAACTACTAGATTATGTTACCCAGCTTTCAGAATTCTGGAGGTAGTTATATTGATATTAATTTTAATAAAATTGTAATAATGTATGATAAGAAGCTTGAAGAGCCAATCCTCTTGTAATTCATACACAAATGTTGTTCCTTGATTATTGAATATATCCTTCTAGGATTTATGAATTCCATTGTGATTTGATTGTTACCGAGCAGTATTTTCTAAACTTTTCCAAGTGTGGATCACTAATTAAATCTTCAGGAAATGGGGGCATCACTCAATTATGCAAGCATATCTTTAAGAGCATGGGTGTTTAGATTTTTCATCACATAATGATTACATTTGAATTGAATGTATGCCGCCTTATCTGTTCTCTTTTAAAGCTTTTTAGTATTAAAATAATTTTACTAAATTATCTTATTTCCCCGAAAATAAGACCTCTCCGGATAATAAGCCCAGTTGGACCTTTGAGTGCATGCGCTAAAATAAGACACATCCCAATTAAGCCCTCCCCGAAAATAAGTCTTGCCCAAAAATATTTGGTCCCTGCCATTTCCTCTGGTTAGGGAGACAGAGCTGGAAATTAGGTAAGATGGAAAGAGGAGCCCCGTCTTGCTCCATGCACCCCAAAATTATAAGACCGGCCCGAAAATAAAGTCAAGCACTTATTTTGGGGTTCAAAAAAATATAAGGCAGTGTCTTATTTTTGGGGAAACACGGTAAGTATTTAAGCATTGTTTGATATTTTTATGTGCTCACACTGTTACAATAATTCTTAGCATTCACTCGCTCACTGATAAGGAACATAGCTCAATAGAAATCTCTGAATACTAAGAAGATAAGGCATGACCAGCTCAATGAAATTCAATTTTAACATATACATCATTCCTCCTATTTGCAGACTTATTTTGTGGGGTTTGGGGATGCTTGTGGAAGATCACAGTTCCACTTAGCATAGCTCAGAAGAATATACAATGAGTAATTACAATTGAGACTGTTTCACTATTACCAAGTTTTGAAAGTTACTACTTGCGTTGCTACTTGTATGTTGTTAACAGTGAACTATTTTGTGAAGCAGCCAACTGGCAGGGAACATGGGGAGGCAGGCTCTGAGATGGTTGAGCACTGATTGACAGTGAATGCAAGTATAGCAAAGGATACTGTACCTTTGTGGACTGTGGGGCCACAAATAGTGCACAGACTAAAATTTGGAATCAATAGTATAGAAGAGGTGATATCTTTCTGTTGTTAGAGTTGCTGTCCCTTGATTTAAAGATATTTTATGTGGTAGAGATTTTGTACTCAAATAATCCCAAGAGCCTTTTGAGAATTAGTTCATTAGCCCAAGGTGTCCAATGCTTATGCCTTCTCATACATTGATATGAAAATCTAGTTAGTACAAAACTAAGAAAATGAAGAGTCTCCTGCTATGCCAGTAAACATACATTTATTAAATTAAAAAAAAACCTTTGTTGTTATTTTTTCATCATTTTATTTGGCTATGTGATAGTTGTGCCAGGATAGTTGAGATTCTTACTGATATTGAGTGTGTGGGAATGGCTCTTAGTTAGGGAACCATTGTTTCTATGTATAAGACTCTGGGATCCTTGTTATAATTCAGAAGTGCTAAAAGTCCAGGCACAGATGCTTTCTCCACACCTATCAGAGCTGGGTCTGGGCTATTGTCCTGCATTGGGGTCACCAATCTGGCCAGTGTGACGTCTCCCCGAGAGAGTGAGAGAGCAAGCTCATCACAGCAAGGATAAGTTAGCTATTCATTTGGTATTGCAGCTCATTTTTGTATCAGGTTAAGGTGGAGAAATGCTCTGATAGGGCAAGCCAATGAATGTGTGTGCTCCTAATCCTACATGAAGGTACCATCACAATCAGAGCCTAGACCTGTTCCTACCACCATTGCCATTGTTGCAGCCCCTTCTTGCTGTAGATTTAGGATGAGAAGTGCAAATCTGGGCCCTTGCAATGAGTATGCAGCTCTTGAAAAAGAGCTGGAATATCCCTCAGCGTACCTTGCCTGGGTGTGGAGCTACTCTTCATACTCTAAAACCGTAGGAGGAGTGCTGATAAATTTGGCTGGCTTTCAACTTGTGCCACATTTTTCTACAAATTTCACACTCCTGCTTACAGGTAGTTGTCAACCCTGAAGGAACATTGATGCCAATCTGATGCCTTCAGACCCTTGATCTTTGGTTTGCATTCTAAGATAAAAGTCACACATTATGATAGGAGGTTTTGAGGCCTCTGTGCCATGATCCTTTCCCAGCAAATGGACTATTTATATGTACTTCTGTCTGAAAATAATATTCCATACACTTGAGGAAATGGATTGTATTCCACAGACTTTTATGTTAAATACAGCTCTTAATATTCTTATATATAAGAATGACTTCCAGCAGCAGTCTCACATTTGAAAATTGGAATCCCTTTTATTAGAATCACACTTGAAACAATTAATGAAAACTTCTCCATCTGCATTAAATTAGGAGAATACCATATGTCCACTATTTCATAAATGATAAATTTATAGAAAACAGCTTTTAATTCTGTTTTTTTTCTTTAAAAGCATTAGTAGTGTGACTTTCTGAAAGCTAGGTTTTCATGTTTTTAGACTTTGTGAATTCTAATGTCATTTAAATGTGATGCTGAAGGTTAACGATTGTGGTACATATGCTAAATAAATAAATCCATACAATCAATCAATCAATCAATCAATCAATCAAGATTGTAAATTGGTACAATCACCCAGTTCTTTCTAAGGCTATTTGCTTAAGGCAGCATTTGCATGCTTCCACCAAAATACTTAACTAGGGTAACAAGATTAAGAACCATAAGGCACTTTATGATTGCTGAATAATTTTCAGCAAAATCTGAGTGTGAGTAAAATCCAGTTTCCTTAGAAATCTGACCTTCATTTTAAAATAATCTCTAATCTTCTTCACACACACACACACACTTTTGTTGGAATAAGAAAGCACTGATTGACAATCACTGAGAAAACAAGGAAAGTTGTTGTCTGGTTGTTGCCTTCTGCTTTTTATTGGCCAGCCTCCATTTTGCATGGTCAATGTGTTGACATCTCTTGTGGGAACCTTATTGATGCTGAAATCACAGCCATGAAAAACTGCTGTCTTATACACCTTGTGTTTGGGCTTTGAAAGAACGCAGTAGGATTCTAACTGATACTAGCAAGAGTGGCCCATACTGTATGCAGGGTTGAATTAATCGTGTCCACATAGCTTTTTCCATATTGCTCTCCATATTTTTGTCCAGAATAGTTAATGTAAAAAATAAACTTTACATAAACAATCACAGTTTCTTGTAGTTTGCATAATTATCCAAGTCTGAGTTTTTTAGGTACAACAGCCAGTCAGCTTTCACATATCTAAGCATGGATATATAACAATTAGCAAAAGAGTTGACTAGTTTAAGTTGGTAGATAAATTAATCACTTTACTTGTCCCAAGGTGCTTTTCAAAAGGAAACGGGACTTCCTTATGTTTTTCTTTCTTTCTTCTGGAAAATGTTTTTCAGAACTGAAGAAGCTTTTTGGATGAGAAGTGAAACACTTTCAAGAAAAAAACAGAGAAAGTCCAGTTGCCTTTTGAAAAACATATTTGGCACAGCCATGATCTGAATTATTGATCCACAGGCAATTGCTTCACTTGTTTCTTGTCTATGATTCCTGGTTAGGGTCATTAGTAACTGAGCATCCAGGTAAATGTAGAACCTTACTTTTTTCACTATTGAATTTCATTTTGTTAGATAGTGCCCAATGTTCAAATCTATCAAGATCCTTCTGTAACTTACCGTATTTTTCTGAGTATAAGACGCACCTTTTCTCCCCCTAATTGGGGCTGATAATTTGGGTGCGGCTTATACTCCGACTGTAGCTTTTTCAAAGCTTTTTTTCAGACCTAATGAGGTGAGTGAAGAGTGAAGCGGTCTTTGCAGCCTTTCATTGCTATTCCCTCTGAAGAAGCTTTTTTTTTCAGCCCTAAGTCTTTGCAGGCTTTTTTGATTGCTACTCCCTCCTAAGAACCTTTTTTTTCCAGGTGCTAATGATCTTCTGGCCTTTGCATGCTTTGTTGATTGTTTCTTTCTATCAGCTGTGCTTTAGAAGCTGTTTTTCCCATTCCTAATCAGGGGATAAAATAATGAGCTGAAGCTGACCAGACTAAGGACACTAGCCAGATGAATACCTGGTAGGCAGTTCCCCCCCCTATTTTCCTCCCCAAAAACTCAGGTGCATCTTATACTCTGAACAATACGGTAAGTATTTCCTCATAGCAGCCTGATGCTTGCAGAAGAGCTTTTCCTAGGCCAGGTAAAACGTTTAAATCAACTCCAATTCCCAGATCAATATATTTATTAAAAATAGAGCAGAGTGGAATTAGAAACAGCAACACACTTTTAATAACAAAAACCTCTCATAGCAATAGAAAATAATTCAAAATATTAAACTTTGATTATAGTTATAGGGAGATTTCTGAGAATTCCGAAGCCAGATCTGGCTTTCACTCTTCTGCTAGTCTCCTGGAGATAAAGCAGATTTACTCAAAAGTGGTTGTCTTTTTCTGGGATATGTGTGGATGCCAATAGCTTCTGATTAGTATGTGCTTTGGGTGATCTGATCATGCAGGTTGTAAGTGATGCTTACAAGAGGATGTGAGAAAATCTTAGTGGTGTGTGGGTTCAAGTACATTTTTTAAGATTCTGGGTACAATTATATTTAGATAGTCATATTTATACATCTTCATTATATTTAGTCATCACCATCATATTAATAACATAACATTATGATATAATATCCTTAATACTTAACATTTAACATTGTCTTCTTTACCAACTCTCCTCTGTATCATTTTCTCCCTTTATATCTCTTCCTTTCTAACTTCTGTTTCTATTATCTAACCATTGATAAAATGGTTAGACTTTTGATCATTTTTGAATTTTGATAAAAATCAAGTACATTTTGATCTGGGCATGAATGCATATGATGTTTGCCCAGAAGAATAAAGCAATTTATTTTCCAGTCCCTTTTACTACCTATTGTTATGGGGAAAATAGAAGGAGGAAGGAATATTAGGTATGTTTGCCACCTTAAATTTACACACACACACACACACACACACACACACACACACACACACACACACACACACACATGCATACATGGCATTATGGTGGCATACAAGATTAAACAAAGCAGTAATAATCAGATATTAAAATATAATAAAGCATATTGCGCCAGAGGCAATTCCAAGCAACTAAAAACAACAAAAACAGCAAAAACAAGCATGTAATATATGGATCCAAGGACAGATCTATAACTGGATTTCATTAGCAATGCTGAGCAGAAAGAGCTTGAGCCTGGGGTCACCATGGATCTGATGGCATTGGGGTTGAGTCCAGTCCAGGGGACTGGAAGGCAGAAAGCACTGAGCACACCTTCTCCAAGGCATACTCCATTTCATGACATATATTCTTCTGCATACTACCACTGCGATGTGGCTGTCTCTCAAGTGCCTTTCCCCCTGCTACTTCCATAACTGAGTCTTACAAGTGGAGAGTTTGCTCTAGAATAGATCTCTCAATCACAACTACTTTTAAGATGCAAGGACTGCAACTCCCAGAATTCCCCAGGCAGCCATGCTGGCTGGAGAATTCTGGCAATTGAAGTCCACGCCTTTAAAGCTGCTGAGGTTTGAGAAACACTTCCCTAGACGATACTGCTCCCCCCACCCCCCATTTTGAATTTGGCTTAAAGGTAAAAGCAGATCCCTTCATTATTGCTTGTGCAAGCGTAACGTAACGATACATAATGAATGGCAGAGAACACTGGAGGCGTCTGTAGGGTTCTGAAAGAATTTCAATAAGATGAGCTGAATGCACCTGGGAAGCTCTGCTGCCCACCCTTCAGTTGCTGATGGCATTCTCCTAAAGCAATTCTGCAGAACGTGTGATCCACAAGAGAAACAACACACTGCTCTTCTAACATTTCTATTCTGACAGTCCTAGCCTGGTGGGTAGATTTGATGAGTATGTTTCACATTGATTTCATTCCCTGCTTTAATATTTCTATTTCATGATGAACATCAGTAAGGAGATTTATGACTCTAAGAGAGTCAAAAGTTCCAGGCAACGGTTGGGAGAGAGAGACAGACCCACTTAATACCCTGACCTGGTTGTCTTTAGCTTGGAAGTGAGCAGATGGCCCTCAGGTTTCCTGCCCCTTGAGTCACTTTGGAGTCAAAAGGTTTACCTAAATGATCTGTGAAGACCGACTTTGCAGAATACTTATTCCCTGCATCTTTGAGGCGGGAGGAATATACAAACTATGCACAGGGCATTTGCATGCATGACCTTATGACTGGAATCTACGTCAAACATTACTTTATACTAAGTAGGTGGATGTGAGGGCATACCCTTATCAATGTAGAAGCAGGAACATGCAAGGCCCAACCCATCATCTCCCAGGTGACTGCTTATTGAAGTGGTGTCTTTTCCTATTACCGCCATGACATAATTTCTTGATGTAATGAAGGGAGGGGACAATAGTTAGGGGATAGGAGGCTACCACTTAGCTTCCCACAAGGTCACAAAGACCCTCCAGCAATGCTACAATTTTACCAGAAGGGGATGACTGGGCATTTCAACCTGTATTTAGATTTTTGGGAGTGGTGGGGTTTCCAAAGTCAAAGGGTTCCCATTCAAACACCTTGAAAACTCACCCTGGACAGGGTGGAAATTGCACCCCAAATTTCAATTTAGAAAAGAAATTGCTGGCATGAAGCAAAAACAAGAGTGAAGATGATCCCAATCCTCAGGATAGTATCCATTCATTCATACATTCAACTTTCGCGTGCCAGCTGACCAAAGCAGTGTGAATGAATGACGTATGGTGCCATAAATGGATGTTGGAGGGTTGCATGAATGCAACCTGACGGGTGTCAAGTCCTTGCCTGGCTCTGATTGAAATCTGTGGGAGATAGAAGTGTGGATCTTTAACAGGAACCCAGCTCTTAATTTGTTAATCTAGGATACAATGCACCATTAAAGATTTTATCCTCTGCACCAGTTCTCCTATTCTACAAGCAGATCAATACACAAACAGCCTATTGATTAGTACTCTTTTGAAAGGCAGGGCACTTTCTTCCTGGTGAGATGCATAATGAATGTTCCTAAAGTAGCAGCAATTCTGCCTATCCGGTACAAAACTGATGCCTGGAGCTTTTCCTCTGGAAAAGCTTGAATAATAATCTTGAGTAATTAGAAATAGAAAATAAATATTCCCAAGAATTGTGCCTCTCTTTTAGGTATATTGGAAAAAGCTTGAAGAGAAGCAAGTGATAAGCCCTAGGTACACCAAGTGCCTGCTTTTGCACATTCTCCTCTCCCTTAGGTTTTTATGTGCCTAAGAAAAAAAATTAAAATTCTTCCATCTGCTTTTAAACAAATCCGAGCAAGGAGATTCAAAGGAGAATTTTGTTCCTAAATTGTAGTGTAATTATAATTCCTTCAGTCTAGGTATTATGAGTAAGACTAGAGTAATTTGTTTTCTCGTAGAAGAAGTCCCCAAATTTCTTTCCTGATTCAGAGGAGAAGAGAGAAGTAATGATTGTACACAGTCTTATGATATTTTCCATAGGTATTCATAACTATGGAGTCTGTTTCCTCTTGTGTCCAATCTGGACATATGTATTTCCAGGAGAATCTAATGAGCAGGGGTGTCAAACTCAATTTCATTGAGGGCCGCATCAGGGCTCTGGTTGACCTCAGAGGGCCAGGTGGACATGGCCAACTGGGTGGGCGTGGCCAGCTTGACACCACTCACTGAGCGTGGCTGACTGGGTGGGTGTGGCCAGCTTGACACCACTCCCCAAACTGCTGGCTTGT
>JANHFT010002322.1:274287-284604 GCA_032467955.1 Pseudoxenodon macrops
GAGATTGGCTAAGATGTATCCAAACCTAAATCCCAAATGTTGGAAATGCAAAAAAGAACAAGGTACCTTCTTTCATTTATGGTGGTGATGCCCCGAAGTGAAAAGATTTTGGGCAAAGATACGAAATTGGCTTCAGGATACAAATCACAATTAGCGCATGGAGCACAGAAATACAGATATAGCATACTTCAGGATGTTCTGTATACAGCACAGGCCCTTCACTTTGCAGTACTGTTTTAATTAATTAAATACAGTGGTATGCTGCAGCTGGCCAAAATCTGTTTTAGATACAACAGCTGAATCTGCATTATGTGGCCAGAAGAATGAAACATTTCTTGAAGGCAGTCATTAGAGAGAGAGAGAGAGGCCTGGCTTAAAAAAAACATAGATTTTTAACAGCATTTCATACATTGCAGAAAGTGGAATGAGTATATGGATGGGGAATAACTTCTCTTATAGACAGTGAAGGGACTTGTTTGGTTTTACAGTACATTTGTATATACTTTCTCTCTTAAAAAGCTAGAGACTGAAGGACAGATTCAGGAATAAGATGACCAAAATTCTGAAGATATGCTACAATTTCAGTAATATTTTGAAAATCGCTATCTTTATATGATTTGATAGATTGGTGAGTGGCAGCCCATAGGCTAGCCACTGTAATAAGACTCTCTAACCTGCCTACAGTATAGTCACATTCTCACATTCCATAGACAGGTGGGGAAAAGGTTCCTTTTAAAACAATGGAAGGCTTTTGTTAACTTGCAAAGTAATTGGGAAGGTCACAGACCCAGAGGGTGAATTAACTTCTCTCTCTCCACAAATGATATCCCATAGGAAAATTCTCCCCATGGAGCCAACTTTTATAAAAAGACCACTTAGTGGGACTTCCTTAGTGGGACTACTCTGAATTTTATTTATTGGTTTACTTTGTTTCTGTACTGCCAAAAATCATATAGCTCATAATAGTTCTATTTTTTTTAAAATTCAAAACAAGAACCATTCAAAATATACATGTAAATCAAAAGTGGTGTAAAACCAATAATCAAAATTTGTATTTGATGACATCAATCTAATATTGGGATACCTTACTTACTTACTAAAGACCCTACAGGCTAATTGTGTTCAGGTAGTTTTTCAAAAAGATGCTGCAGTAAACCTAACTTCTTATAAGAGAAATCTTCATACCGGTAGTTTGTTTTGTGGATAACATCTTTGCATATGTAAGTGGTCTCTGTGTACTTGTGTGTGTATATGTTTCTCCATTAAGAGAGAGAATCCTATAGAAATAAGTTATGCCGATGGCTTGGGCTCTTGAGTATACCTGCACAGTGTACATGTATATTGTTCAGAGAACACCTGTTAATGTTGTGGAGAAAATTAACTTTATTGAAATATTTGGGAAAATATATGATGTTATATAATTACCGGTAGTTGCAATGAGGCAATTCAGAGAAAGCATTTGGTGTTCTGAGCAATTTGCAAAATATTCCTAAAGGAAGATGATCTGCTTTATTACCACAGAAAAAAAGTTGCTCTTGTTATTTCAGTAGTTTGTATGTGAAAAATCTCTTGGGGTGGTGGTGGGAGTGTCTTAAATTATGAGTTAGACTATCCCTGGGAGGCTTCTGTATGACAGGAATTGAACAGCTATTTAAAATAAGTTGGATTTTGGGGCATTATTTGCTTACATATTTTCCACTTGCTTCATTTTCTTAGCAGAGAGTTCTATGAATTGTCAACAATGTTATGTTTTTGAAATGATTTATTGCTGTAAAACACAAAACATATTTCAAGAGGAACTTTTTGTATACTTGCATATCCATATTGCAAATGTTTAAATATTTGTTAAATTGTCAAGATGTCAAAAACATGATAAAAAGTTCTAATATGCTTTAATGAAAGTGTAATGTTTTGTCACAAAGTGGTTTTTTTGCAATGCAACTGAAAGGACAAACTTCATTTCTGCATTGTCTGAAATTGCAAAATTAAATTAGCAAAAACATTTCAAAAATCCCAGGATGAAAAATAATAATAATCGTCCAATGCAGAATCATTTTAACAAATTAAATTGCTTTTATCCTTTAATTTGAAAAGATATCTAATTGAACAAAATACCTTAATTACTGAGTTTTCGAAATGAAAATCAAAAAATTGAATAGTTTTTAAATTTCAACTTTTAAAGGAGATATAACATTGTACTATAATTGTACTATATTATATATAATAGAATATTTTGATTTGATATGTTTTATTGAAATACGGTATGTATGTATGTAGTGGTGCCAAGTGACAGCAGCATCAGGAAGGAGTATGAGAAGTTGGAGAAGTACCAGAGCCTGAACTCAAGGTAGCAAACATACCTAATACTCATTCCTCTTCCTCTTTTTCTCCACAACTACCCCATGAGGTGGGTTGGGCTAAAAGCTTATGAACTTTCAGGCCTAAGACAAGACTAGAACTTACAATCTTTTGGCTTCTTGCTTAGCATCGTAACTGCTACACCAAACTGCCAAGCTCCAAGCTACGTTTCAACCTCTGCTCTTAAATGATGCTGTTATTGAGTATCCCAGCTATGCTCCCAAGCCAAACACCGGACAGGAGTCAAGCCAAGATGGGATGCTTACTGTGACTTGTGATTAGGGATAGAAAATATATGGTACTATGGGAACACAAATTTGTAGAAGAAAGTACTGTATCATCTCATTTGCATATTTCAAATGGGAGCAAAAGTCAGCAGATATTAATGAGAATTTGAGGTCAGAGGAATCAAGTAATTTCAAACCTTATGAAAAATGGGGAGGCAGGGAGAGGAAAATTAAGTTTGGAAAGTAAATTGGATTTAAAAGAAATTAATTTATGGAAGAGATTTTCAGCAGGAATCCATTAGCAACTACTATAGCTGTTAATGGAATATATGTGGACTCAGTAGTAGTATTAACCCAATATTTCCTCATAAAGGGATGCTTCTTGTAGGTAAATTCTTTTGGGCTGATTGATTGATGAATTCATCCAGATACGCAGCTGTCATGTGAAGTCTGTGACTACCTAGATCAGCTGTATATTCAGAATTGGATATTGGATATTCAAGTACTTCCTGCAATCTTGTGTTTCTCACACACACACACCCATGTGTGTATGTTTGAATCAATGTTGACCCTACAGTGACTCAATTATACTAGCAAGTGACCTTGCTAGTATAATTTAACTGACTTTGTGTGCTGCCTCCCTATACTGTATTATTCCACATCGTCTCATTTCTTTTTAATCAAAAATACCTTGTCATGGGTAGTTCGTCTTACAACACTACTGAAAAGAAGTCATATATAGATCAAGATTTAAAAAATGCATTTTCCCTTGACCTTCCCATTTCTAGCTTCTGACTGTGGTGGTATCAGATCAAACAGTATGCTGTGGTTGAATAAAATATGAAAGTAACAAAGCCTTATTGAAAGATTTAATCAACTCTGGTTATTTTTAAACAAAACGACAGTGCTCTCTGCTTCCAACACACATGCATAAATTGAACACTTTACAGCTCTCTCAGTTTTTTTTTCATGTTAATGTATTAGCCTGTTTTGTAAAGGTAGCTTCAATTGCAGGTACTGTATTTGCATTACTTGTCTACCATTTTACAGTAACAAGTGCAGTTTTAATAGCTGCAGCTTCCCAATTGGACATGAGGAACAAAGCCAGGAAATCTAATAAAGAGGTAGTAGGAGGTTATAGCTTTCTCAAAAGGCAGCATCTCGAGTGGCAAAAGGCTTGTTGCTCCTATGCTGCCGTTGATCGCTCAGAATGTAAAGCCAGCTACCCTAATTCCTCCAAAATTATGTGTTTTCAAATTCAAGACTTTGGCCGAGTGCCTGGACTGGCTTTCTTTCTGAAATGCCTCTTCTTGCTGAAGCCATGGGGACGGTTGCAAAGGGCTTCTGGAATGCAAGCCAGCATTCCTGCATCACAGCCTCTGCTGAGGAAATCCAGAGGGTTATTGTGTCTGGCACGTGGCAGGCGTTGGGGCATGGAATGGGGGGAAAAGATGTGGCTGAAGTCTTCATAATTTTTGAAATTGATTTCTCTTATTAGGCAAAAGTACGCCACGTTTCTTAACCCAATCAGTTTGGTTTCCAAGATTATGAAGAGTTTCAGAGTATCCGTTGCATGGAAAAACATCAGACAAGAACTGTCCAACATCCTGTCCCTGGTTTTAAAACATGACTCCAAATGAGCAATTTAATTAGCTGGAACTTTGCCTTCTCCTTTTTTTGTTTGCCAGACTTGGATACAAATTAGCTTGTACAATATTTGCATTGTACATCTAACAGCCAATATGGATAAAAAAATGTAGTGCAACATTATAGAATTCAGCGCTGCAATATGAGTTGAAAGGCATTCTGGCAAGGCAGAATAATTAAAAAGCTAATCTATATTTTAAAGCCATAGTGACTCAGTTGCTTTATGCTGAGCAAGTGAAGGTCCAGAATGAAAAAAAAGACCACAGGATGTGAGAGAGAGGTTGCCAAGTACACTCCCATAATTCCTTCTGAATGTGATTTACCACTGGAAATTAATATTTTGTTTCTTAGGAAATAAACTCAGAATGAAGTGGGTGTTTTAATGGCTTGCTGTCAGGCCCAGTTTCCAAGTAAATTGTGTAGCTATATCTTTCTAATTACCAGAAGTCAAATTTAACTTGATGATGTCTTTACCTTTAAAAAAAAAAGAATATGGTTTTCAACCTTTGCTTAAAAGCAAACTGGCATTTATGGGTCAGATTAAGACAGTTTATTGAAATGTTTCTGTGCATGATAGTGGATCACAGTGTAAATATTCATGAATGATGCATACGATGAATAATGTACTGTATGTGCTGCAGACACACCCTAATTTTTGAAAGTTATTCCCTTAATTGCATTCCAGCAATATCCTAGGGAATGATTTTTTCCTTCTCCAAAATCAGGGCCATGGATGTTGTCTGTAACAGGCAGCTAGGATCTATCAATGGGTTTATGTTTCCAGAAAATAATGAGCTTGGTTTATAGCAGTATAAACAATGTGATTTATGTTGTCATTATCCAGCAATAATCTAATGCATTCTGCATAGTCCACTCTCTGTGCAAAGTAATAAAGACACAATCTGATATTAGAAATGACAATATTCAAAGCCCACACTGACATTATTTTTGAGTAAAGGAACTTCTGTGGGAACTGTATGGCAGGGCCATCTAGACAGCTTGATTAACAAAAGCACCCCAGCATAATTTGTTCTCTCCCCACAACTGGTCTATATTCTGTACCACAAAGGAGCTGACTGGTGCCTTCATGACTGTTTTATGTGAACCAAATTAAGGTGCAGCTGCTGGTGATTTCCTCTTCCCACCTGCATTCCTACTCCCACCTACCTGGCAGGAAAAAACAAGCACCAATCGTTATCTTTAAGGCCATCGTGGGGTAAAAGCAGAAGCAATCTGACAGTGTGGCCAATTGAAAGAAATGCTCTGTGCCACATTCAAGTTTCCAGAAGTGCCAGGCTGTTGGTGTAAATCTATCAAAATGTCTACCTATTTATGGTTGTTGCAGCAGGGAGTTGGCTCCCTCTCTCTGTACTCCGTACAGCTTCCTTTTGTGCCTTCCTATCCCACTTATTCCCGTGTATCTTGCAATGTTCACCAAGGCTGCAGTGCTAGGAATAACTGAATAGGTGATGTGGTGGTATGTGGGAATGACCTTGGGAGACAGCAGGAAGACCCCTGCATAGGCAGTGATGGATAGCAGTCTTTGTGTGGCTATTCCAGTATTAGTTCTTCTATTGGCTAGTAAAAAGAAATGCCTGGGAATCAGAGTGAAACTGAAGAGTTTAGTGAATGATTTCTCAGTGCTCCCCACTGCTTCTTTTTATACCGAGACCCCTTTGTTTTAGCATGCTAAAACCATAATATATCTGGCGGATGATTGAATGATGGATTATTGCAGCAACTACTTGTTAGCGATTAGCAGCACAGAGATCACTATGGAGAATGACAGCAGAGCTATCAGTGTCCACCACTGTTCCTGGGCATCCAACAGAGTTCCAATGAAAAGCTGTTCTCGTGACTATGTTGTGGTTTCTTGGAATTTCTTGCATTGAAGTACAGTATGAATCTATAACAGTGATTATCAATACATCAGTGGCAGAATTAACCATCTGTGCAATTTTTTGAGAGCAAAGTCTATCACTCTTATTGGTGCCTCTCACAAGAGCATTTAACATACATTATGGAAGAGGCTTATTGGGAAGCCAGATATCAATTCAGCAGTTGCAAACCGAAAGCGGGCATGGAAGACGATCCAATGAAAAGGAGGAGAAGTATGAATGTTACAGCTGTAACCGGCCATTAGGAACTGGGCAGATCTGTCTCCCTGATGGCATCATCACCATGGTTACTGCCAAAGTGTGACAAATTGTGCTTTCAGCAGGACCTGTGATAAGAGAAGGTAGAAAACACAAGTTTCACATTGGTCGATTAAATGGGAAGCTAGCTGTGATTTTGAAATGGGAGGAAATGTATGTCAGGTACACATGTCCTTTATAACCTGCTGTAGAACCAGTGAAGCACTGTTGAGTCAGGAGATAGGTGGATATGTGCATGGTATAGCAAGACGACAATTTCTATCTTCTGCCATTTAACCTGGGATCTATGAAAAAAAAAAAGTCCCAATAATTTAATTGGCTAATGTTTGAGTTAAATTATTTTGTTCATGGCCATTCTGTAGCTGATAATACTATTCTCGTGTATTTCGTGATTCTTTTGAGCTCAGCAGTGAATGATACCTTATGCTGTGAGTCACTTGTTAGTCTTTAAAGGGCTCAAGTCTTACTGATTTATTTTATTTATGTATTTATTTCTTTTACTGCAGCATGTTATTTCTCTGGAAAAGCATGTCAGATTTTTTTTAAGGATTTAAAATGTGTTTGGAGAATTAGACTTCATTTAGGAAATAGATGCAAGGGGCCTCAAATTTTATTTCTGAAATTATAAATCAGTCTTGCTTTGTCCAGCTCTTGTTATTTCTTCAGACATATGCTCACTCAACCATGAAATAGCAAATAAAATAGCTATGTGTTTAAAGCTTGACATCAGCTGCTTACTTGATTAGAGCCCTATCAGAAAGAAGGCAATTAAAATTGTTAATCCAAAGTAAATGCTTGAATTTTCCCAACTAAATAACATCTATTTAATGTGCAGCTTTCCCAAACTGGTATTATCCAGAAATATTGGGATTATGCAGTTCTATCAGATTTTTGAAGTAGGCCAATCATGAACAGATACCACGGGAGTTCCAGGAATGCTACTTTATTGTTTCAATGTATGATAACAGAATTATGAAAGCTTCTTCAAATTTCTCTCTTTTATAGTAAACAAAACCAAGCCAAGTTATTCTGAATTTCTTCTTCAATCTCTGGATTGTGAAAACTCTTCTCCAAGTCCCTCCTTAATGTTTCTTTAATACCTTCTCGAAGGTCAGCTCTAAATTTGTTTACAATAACTGTTAGAATTCCCAGGGAAGATGTAGTCCCAACATATCCTTAGGTTTAGGGAAGACCATATTAAATTACAGATCTGTCATGTTTAGAGCAAAATTCTTACATGCCTGCTGAGTAGAAAGGTATTTATCTACTATCCTACTCCTATAAATATTAGCATTATACCTATTTGGAAGGTTATTTGAAAGAAAGGGTTAGACTCTGCATGAACACAACTTTCACATTATTTATGGAGATATTTTGGCAATATAGCCAAAGTCATTAGGAATTGAATTCAGCTCAAAAGAATTTTACCCAGGCTGTAGCAAAGTTATTCTAGGTAAAGGCAATTGATAAATATGGTGTACTATGTCAAATAAAGCAAAAAGCCTGAAATTGCAGATAAAGGAGGGAGACTATCTTGCTGAAAAAAGGTTGAGAATGGAATGTGGAAAACAAAGGTAGTAATAGAACACAGATTACAAACCGGAGAAAATAGATACAAAGAGACTACTATGAACCATTAATAGGATTAAGCAGACAACTCTTATTTTCTTCAGATCGGGTTTCTGATACTAGGCAGGACCTGAACAAATTCTTGGAACACTTCAAGGAGAAAGGAAATGGTCTTAGCTTTTGACAGTTCTTGAACTGAGCAAAATAAAATATTTACTCTACAATTCCAGAGTGCTTCCAGGTTGGACTTGGCAATCATCCTTGCCTCAGTTATAAGAGATTCGGAAATTGTGATTTTTCCACTTGGAAAACTTCAAAACTGTTTTCCTGTGTTGTTTCTATTATATTTTTGTAAAAACAATAGAACAACTGTAAAAATATAAGACACATTAAAACGAATAAACATTCTAAAGACAATATGTCCATATATTAGTGACTACAATATGGTAGCTTACAAGTCCTGGGTCATGGGCATTCAGTAGCTCCTTCCTGCACAAATAATGAACAATTTGTAAAAGAGCAGACAATGTATCAATTGTCTTGGCCCAAAGATGGTTAGGGCTTACATACAAAGAATATTGAAACATGCTTTTTGTTTTTACCTAATTGGTAGCCAATGCAGTTTCTTCAGCACTTCAGGTGTCATATGCCCTTGTACTTATACTCAAAGTAATCCAAATGTGAGGTTAGCAATGAATATATAGCAGTAGCTAGATTATCCAGAATAGGATATAGCTGAAACTGGAATATGGGATTCCTTGCCTGAGAAATTAGTTCTAGACAACACTAACAACTATGAAGATTATAGGAGCATCCAAAGATTTTATATCTCTTTCCTATGGAGGAATGCAACCCTATTTAGAACAGATTTCCCAATTCTCATACCCAGAAACTGTCCATCTTGAAAGTCTAGTCTGGATATAGATTCAGTTTATTGGCTCTCATCCAGTCTGTGATTGCATCTTGACACAGTTCAGGGCATGCATAGCGTTTCCTGTTTCAGATATAAGGAGAAATAGACCTTAATTTTATCAGCATATTCAGGGTATCTTATCCCCAAACTCCTTATAGCTGTGTTCAGTGACTTCATGTTGATGTTAAAGAACACTATAGAGAACATATTTGTCAGCAATATTGCAAATGATTCATCATTAGAATGAAACAGATTTTTTAAATTGAATTTTAATTTATTTGCAATATTTATGATATTTTTATTAAACTTTATCAAACTATAAAGTCCCTTTGTCCATGTTTACTGAACTAGCTTTATATATTCTAACTGTTGCATGGATATTTTATATAGTACTTCCTCTTTGGAAGAATAATTTTGTGGGAAATAATTTAGTACCTTAAGAAGCCTAGTTGATGTTTTAAAAATCAAAAGGGAAATGCAAACAATAAACCCATACAACGACCTGTATATTTTTTATTCTGTATTTACAAAAAAAAGTCTTGTTAAAGCTATAAAGAATTTTGTGAGAAGGGACAAAGAAGAAATGAAAAGAAACCAAACTGTACAGCATTATATGAATGGACTAAAGATTAAGACTGTTAGAACTAAAAAGAAGGAATATAAACTTGGCTATCAGATCAAAGTTAAAATAAGATGGTTTTTCTGGTTACATTTCTGCTATCACTAGGACTGAAAAGGTGCTTTATGGAGATGAAATGGAAGATGGGATAAAGAGATCATTGGTTGAAAATTAAGAAGGGGTGAAGAGTTACAAAAATTATTTTTACTTTGTGATGAATTTGGAAACCATTTTATAAATTCATTTTGTTTTTTCTATTTTCTTTTTTCTTCTACTTTGCAGTTCTTATTCTTTGTTTTTATTCTTTCTTTTAGTTTGTATTAGATTTTACTATTGCGATTAAAATCATTAATGAAATTATATATTACGGTATATCTATATCTATAAATTCCCTTTTCACCCATATGGATGGTAAGTGTCTTCTTCATTGAGTGCACTACCAAAGACCTGGGAGTCTGAGAGTTCTCATTTGTATTTCTGCCATGTGGCCTGCTGGTAGTTCCATCCCATTAATCTTAATTACCTTCCCTCTCTTGACTATCATTAGGCCACATTTATACAGTTTGAATGAAATCCCAATGTCCTCTTGGAATTGTGTCAAGTGAATCAATGGGTCAATGTCTCATTGACTCTTAGCACACAGTTTGATATCATCCATGTAGAGGAGGTGGTTAATGGTAGTTCTGCTCTTGAACTTGTATCCATATCCAGCCCTTGCAATTATCTGGCTGAGAAAGTTCAAACCTATGCAAAACTCTAGAAAGAGTGCAGAGAAGAGCAACAAAGATGATTAGGGGACTGGAGGCTAAAACATATGAAGAACGGTTG
>JANHFT010002322.1:284704-308610 GCA_032467955.1 Pseudoxenodon macrops
GGTTTACAGAGTCAGCCTATTGCCCCCAACAATCTGGCTCCTCATTTTACCCACCTCAGAAGGATGGAAGGCTGAGTCGACCTTGAGCCTGGTGAGATTGCAGGCAGCCGGCAGTCAGCAGAAGTAGCCTGCAGTACTGCACTCTAACCACTGTGCCACCGTGGCTCATAGATGTATAGATGTGGCTCATAATAGTCCTCCAATGCAGTGTATAAAACTATAGAAGGTTTTCCTTCCATTTTTACTGTGGGCTTACACATAAAAATTTTAAAGGAAGAAACAGAGTGGGAAGATGTGGAGAGAGAAATATGGGTACTATGTGACCGAAAACTGCCTTAGTTGATTAAAGAATTACAACTCTGAGAGCTGCAGCATCTGCATTCACTACCAAAATCATACGTTTCAATATGAAATTGACTTCAACGTCCATGAGTACAATGCTCAGATTATACGTCTGTGTTCCAAAACCGGCAGTTCAAGGAAGGAATAAAGTATATTCTCCATCACATAATCGATCATAATGTGGTGGCTAAACCACAGGAGATGGTTTCTGCTTTGTGGAACTGGGTCAACCAAGACGATTATTCTATGCCAAGAAGTTGGTGTTGACTCTTAGCAACCACATAGGCAATACTTCTCCAGGGGGATCTGTTCCCAACCCAATCTTTTAGGTGCACCCATCACAGCTGTGTCCATCAATCTTGCTAACCATCTTTTTTCCTCTCTTTTCACCTTTCCTCTCTTTTCACTTTACAGAGTTCTCAAAAGAGCTTGCTCTTTGCACAGTGTTGTCTGAAATAGGATTAATTTAAACCTGATCTTTTGTGCCTTGAGTGATTGAGTGCATTGATTGGGCCTAAATTCATTTGTTTTCTTTATTGTCCATCGTATAGTATCTTTCCTGATACTAAAGTTCAAAGGCATCGGGACTACTTCTATTCTGACTCTTTTAAAGTCCACTTTTTATATTAACAGATGTCACAGGGAAAAATCACTGCCACAGGGCGGCATCTGAACATATTTTTCAAGGTGTTGGAATGAAGCAAGACACAAATAAAGTGTAATTTTTATCCATGCGTCGACACACAGATATGCATAGTTTTAAAAAAGAAGGGATTTTTTCCCTTTATCCACCTCATTCAATCTATAACGAAAAGTGGAAGAAATCTTGTTAAGTCTTAACAAAGATTATCCAATGAATAATCTTGGGTTTTTGGGTATGTAATGAAAAGAAAGACTAGGGGAGACATGATAGCAGTCTTCCAATATTTCAGGGGCTGCCACAAAGAAGAGGGCAGGACAAGAAGCAATGGGTGGAAACTAATCAAGGAGAGAAGCAACTTAGAACTAAGGAGAAATTTCTTGACAGTTAGAACAATCAGTGGAACAACTTGCCTCCAGAAGTTGTGAAAGCTCCAACACTGGAAGTTTTTAAGAAGAGTAGTGCATCACCTTGGTATATGCCACACTTGATAACTGCTTCTATAAACTGTCTTGTGTTGACTTCCAGTGTTCTCTTCCACATTCCAATTGAGTTTCTGAGGAAGATCTTTAGAGTCCTATTAATGTTGTAAAGCGCCAGGCATTCTCAGATCCACGTGAGTGGCATTGAGTCTTAGTGTCTAATGGAGATTCTCAATCATCCATGTTGTAGTTGTCCCAAGGGTGTTTTACCAAAAGGCAACTGGACTTTCTTAGTTTTTTTCCCCTTTGAAAATGCTTCATTTCCCATCCAAGTTTGCCTTTTGGACAAGCACCTTTGCAACATTGAGTCATAGGTTTTCTTGTAGTCAATCCAGGCTGCGCTCAAATTGATCTGTGTAGAACTTGAATTTTGGGTGTCTCGAAGTTATGGAATCTGCAGCATACACATCCTGGTCACAGGCCCAAAATTCAAATACTTGGCACCCAGCCCACACTTATGATTTCAGGGAAGCTTTAAATCTTCCCACCCATCTATGACCTTTAATCCCCTACACTCCACAGCCCTGCTGCCCTAGTTGACCTTCATCTTCTTGCTCCTATTGTTGACCAACAAGTCCAGTCTGGCTCTTACTGCAGTAACTACTGACCTTGTGAGGATCTCCTCCCAAGGTTGTGCACATGGTTTACACATGAGACCTGGGGATGATGGCCTCACATGACCAGCAGCTGCCTCATGAAGGGCCAAGGCAGGCATGCCTCATCAGCAGGAGGAGGAGGAGGATAGTGAAGGTCTGCTGAGGTGGTGGAGTGCCAGTGGTAGAGGCCTTAGAGTGCAGGGTGGTGAGATTGCCTGCAGCTGGAACTGGGCTGGGATGGTTGAGGTTTCCCAAGGTGACTGAAGCTTTGCGATATGCAATAGGCACTTGGAATTCCTAGGGCAGCAGTGGCTTTTCCCATGTTGCTGGGATGAGCTGCAAAGCCTCACACCATGCTATGTGGCTGGGGCAGTTGAAGTTTCTAGGGGAAGCTAGAAACAGCCAACAGCCCCAGAGCCATTCAGTTCTATGGCTGTTTTCACGCTACAAGGCAGGATGCAGGGCAGCCAAAAGGGCAGAGATGGAAGGAATAGGCAGTTAGGGGAAGCTGAAGGGGAGGCAATCCCTTACCTTGGAAGAACCAAGACCTGGGAGGAACCAAGCTCAGAATGACTTGGCTAACACCCAGTGGTATTTGGGCAGCAACAGTAACTGGAAGTGCCAAGATAGGCTAAGCAATGTGATCATATGACATTGCACTTTACGATCTGCATCACTCAGCAATGGAAATTTCTGGACCAATTACCCTCGTAACTTGACAACTAACTGTAACTTACATTGACTGCATGGTGGCCTAGAGACATACTTAATTCCTTGGTGAACTAACACAATATGTGTATATAATTATGAAACTGCTATATTTCTTTTTCTCCCCTCATGTAATCACCATTAAAACACATGGTCACTTTTGCTTTAAAGGAACAGTATTGGTGTTGCAGTTAAGCACATTTGTTTTATGCTTGCAAATTTAATTCCTTGTCTAGTATAGTTCTTGAACACATCTGTTCTTCTCAAAGGTAAATAAATAAATAAACCCAAAGCTATAGTATTGAATGAAAACACTCTTGGTTGATTTTCTATAGATGAAGCATGTATGCTTATGAAGAATTAGTATTTAATTCCTTTCGAATTTGTAGATTGTTTGGCTTACTACAAAACAAGAATACAAATATCTTCCACTGTTAATGTGATCAAAGATTTGTGGCATGATTCTGCTGACAAGTTTCCTCTAATACGGTAGAAGCAGCAGACTTAGGAGAAGAAAGTCCTGTTTCATGGGCAGTGCTCTTCTCAAACAATGCCTTTTTGAAAAGATTTTTAATTTAATTTTTCTTTCACAATGACCATGGTTGCATGAATTTGGTATCTGAAAAGCAGGCGTGGGAAGATTAATGATCCATTTCACTAAGGAATGACAGCCTAGTAGATGCTAGGTTGGCTGTTGCCTGGATCCAGACTGGAAAAACGGGAGATAGCCCAGGGCTTTTGTTAAAACATGTTCTAATACATTCCTCTAATAATTTGCCTCAAATGGATATGGTGGGTTTTTAGGATTTGGTTTTACTGGAAAGAAGTACAGAGAATTCTAAGCTGGCAAATGGGGGGGAAAATACTATTATTTGGCTTCCAAATTAGCAAACATTCCAAATCCTGTATGGATAATAGTAACAAACAGTGAGAAATTGAGTTAATACTAGGGCATCTGTGTAAGTGAATGCTTAAACCAGGCTAGCTGCATTGTTCTTTAACTCTACTAATGCTGGAACAGATGGGAAGCGAAGACCACTTCACGCATTAGCTGGCGCAGATAAAGAGCAAAGCAAAGAAGGGCCCTTGTGGGTGATTGGAGGTTAACAGGAATAGAAACTAGCAGACTGACTCTTGATTTGCAGGAGGTGTTCTGGGAAAGGAACAGATGGCAAGAAGAACATCCCTGCAGCTTATTCAGCTGCTCGGAGAACTTTATGGCGACCGCTAATATAAACAAGCCAATTTGGAATCTTTCATTTCAAGGCAATTCTGTGCCATTTCATCCCATTACGAAAATGGCTGTTCACCTAAACATGTGGGTGTTTCCTGCGCCCTTCAATCCGTTATGTGTGTTTTGCTTTCTTAAAGGCAGCGTTTCGTTTTAAAACGTTAGGCGAGGCAGGTTGGAACGTCAGTTTTAAAAAAAAAAACAGCTTTGTAATCAGGTTCCTATTTTTCTTTGCTGAATTTTTCCATCTGGGTGAATTATTTATTGTTTCCTTTTTTTCAGCAGAGCAGAATCCTGACTTGGCCATTGGTGCCAAATAATGTGGAGCAGGAGGAGGGAGGGATAGGAAAGACAATTGAGAAGTTAATGAAATACCTCCATATTCTGCTGCATCAGCAGCATTCCCAAATAAAAGCGGTCTCCTCTTGCTGAAGGGAGGACACACAGGAAAAATATCTTTTCTGCTTCTGTTCCTCCCTGTACATTGTCCAAAGGTCCAGTTGCCTTTAAAAAAAAGCTTTCTGAGGGAGAATGCATATCTTTGTTGTAGGTTTTTGTGAAACCGAACGTATACCTGTGTTTGAGAAATGATAATATTTACTTCTCTCTATCTCTCCCCTCCCCTTTTCTTTTCTCTTTTGAGGAGGACTGAAAGAGGATATGTTATATTGCAAAGATTAAAATTTATTTTTCCCTTTTGTCTGTAGCAACACCTGCCCAGGGAATCTCGGAATTAGAGGAGCTGCAAGAAAAGCAGGTTTAATTGCATGCATCTTCCACAGAGCCCTTCTTGCACTTGTAACACAAAAGACCGCTACTGAGCTGCTTTCAGTGAGTTGGGGAGGGCAGGGCTGTGAGAAGAACTCTCCACGGTTCTCAGAGGCAAGCAAATCACTTTGCAGGAGCATTGTCATGTGGAAATGAGTTCATGAGCCCATCTTCTTTCCAACTGCAAGGTCAGGGATAGAGCAATTGTCAGTTTCAGTTGGCTGGAGCCATTAATCTGTTTGCTAGAATGTTGCTTACTCAGTTCTTCACTGTGCCAGCATAGACTTATAACCATACACGCAAATAAGCATATACGGCTATGCTTTTACATGATATGGATTGGTTTAAAGTAATTCATAGAAATTAGGAGCTGGTTTGCTTTGGGAATGAAATGTGATAGCTAGACAATGAATGGAATGCAGTAATTAGTGGTGGGTAGGTCTTTTTTCTTGAAAAAAAAGTATAAGGGTTTCTTTCTCTTATCCTATCAGCCCATGTAAATAATTGTACATTGGAGAAAAAATTACAAATTTTCATTCCTATTTTTCAGATCAGGAAAATATAAAATGATTTGGATCATAATAATCTTACCTTGGTGACTTTTTTTTTTTACAGAACCTGCAGACATCTCTCTAGCATTGTTAGTTCCCTCACAGTCCTTGTTTGTTCATTTCTCTTACACCGACTTGGTTATCTTTAAGATAAAGACATTGGATGTTATTTTATTTACAGGCCAATCACTCTCTAAAAGGTCCTGGACGTTTCAGGATTGAAATTTGCTTTGGCCGGGAAGGATAATGCATTTAAGGAGAGGAAAAAGGTTGCTCATGATTCAGATGGAAGAAAAGACTGACACAATTAACTTGGTTCTGGGTGAGCCTGCAGTTTTAGCCCATTCAGTATTATGTTTCCTTGGTCTTGATAAGGGTTATAATCAGACAGCAGATTGTTATACAGCAGACACACACTTGAAATTGAGTTTGCCCAATTAGATGTTGGTGTTTCAGAGCTAGAAATTCGAACATGCTCAGTAAGATAATATGCTGTCTCAGCATGATGAGGAGAGTCAGAAAACTGCTTTGTTTCTGAGCAGGTGCAGCTTGCTGGTCACATACAAGGAAACTCATACGGATTGCCTTTTCCATTCTGTAAAGTGAAAATGGCAAATTATAGTTTACAGTTCATAAAAGGCTTACAAGAGTTTTAATTCATACAGAGCCATGTTTGTATGCATGCGCTGGCAACGTTTCATTTTGTCCATATCCATGGTAGGTTCTTTGTATCATCCAGTAACCTTCTTCCCTAGTTTTCTGCTTCTACCATAGAAGGAGACAATGGTTTATAGGTTTCAGATAGGAAAGTGAAGCTTTGTAACAAATTCAAAGACCTATTTAAGGATGGAACCACGATTAAGATTATTATAATACATTTATAATTGTTACTTAAGGAATAGTCTTTTTCCATAGAAACTTTGGAAAAGGGAGAGCTGGTTCACTTAATCTGAACAGAAAATATAAATGAGGTAATTGTGATATAGATCTTCTAGTACAGCCTGGGAGAAACTTCTGCTAATTGTATAAGACTGATTCCCTATTGCTTCCTGCTTGCAAACCTCTTAAAAACTTTTTATGAGATGAGTTGAGGAAGAGGGTTTGAAGAAATGTCCCCTTTTTTGCATATTTGTTCTTTGAAGCTGATACTTCTAAACAGCAGGCTTTGGGGGAAATCCGTCATTTATGTGAAGCCCCGTAAGCAAAATTTTGTGGTTTGGCAAGCATTGAAAGAAAACCAGACATTTACTGGGAGCTTGGGGTGTTGATGTTTAAATAAAACATATGATGTTATTAATCATGATTCTTTGGAGAGCTAACTTTTAAAAAGATTAGAACATAAGAGGATTTCTAAAACAGACCAAAGATCTATCTGGTCTAGGATTCCACAGTAGCCTGTCAGAAGCCAATGGGAAGCTGGATATTAAGAAAATATTATTTTATTATGAAGGTGAATATACGTGTCCCAGGATTCAATTGGGGTTGGTCATTGGAACCAGGGGTTTTGCCTTCCGAGCTTTCACCAGTGACTATGTAGGATAGACGGAGAGGAAGCTAACCACCCGATTGCAAGAACACAAGCAAGTGTTCAATTTGAGGAAATCTGAACTCATTGGTAACCTCACATTGCAATCAATAAAGATACACATTCAACTTTGCAGCTACTACGATTGTTGGAGGAGCAGGCACAAAAACAGCCAGGGAAGTGATTGAAGCCTGGGAAACAGGCCCCTCATCAGTCAACAGAAGTGCTGATTTACCAGCCTATCAAGTACTTAGAAGGTGAGGGCTGGGCAGCATAAGCAAATAACAGCTAATGACTTAAAAGCCAGCCATCAACACACCCCAATCAACATCTATAAAGTCACTTACAACAGGCACTATAAATACCACACAAAGAACAGCACACACTCTGCTTTCAAGTTTTCTGAAGATGGGCTCTAGCATGACTCCAAAAGCTAGAGGACAAAACCTCTGGTCCTGGTGACCCACTGAGATTGTATTCTGCATATTTTACTACCTTTGTTGTTGTCCCGCAGGAGTTGATATAGTATATCAATTTCATGAACAATATTCTCAATTTCCCTTAAAATAGTTTAAGTTCATTACTATCTTTATATCCTGTTACTGAATACCATACAGATGAATTTATTGTTAGATTTATATCCCTCCCTTTCATGCAAGAGTTCAAGGCCCCATACCTAATACACTCTCCACCCATTTTTCCTACAAAGATAATCCTATGAGGAAGTTAGACTGAGAATATGGTCCCAAAGTCATCCTACGGTGAGTTTCTGTAGCTGAGAACGGACTAAAATCAAGGCAGACCCTGAGCCTTAATTATTAAATAGGTTATATGTCCTGAATCTATCATTCAGACTCAATAGATGATTCTGAGTTTTAATAAAATAGAAAAGAAAGAAAAACATATTTTTACTAATTTTCTTCATCCTCTGCATAATTTTAAGTAGCTCTGTCATAATTCTGTTTTCCCTAATTTTGTTCAGCACTGCAGCTTTTCACACAGTAAGCAGTATCACAACCAATACATTTTATTGTGCAGTGGCTAGATTCTAACCTTGCATATTTCTCTTTGTCTCAATATGTGATATGCAAAATATCTTGAATTCAGTCTGGTTCAAATGGAAGTCAGTTGTCTCAAGGTTTAAAACAATGTCAAGGTTTAAAGAATTATTCCATCTCAAAGCTTACAGAAATATTTCTGCCCACAAAATGGGTTTCAATTATTTGCAAAGTTTTAAACTCAGAACAGCTTTGTTTTACATTCTGTGGTTGAGATGCAGAAAAAAGGCAGAAGCAGTCCATTTCAAGCACCAAACAACTGATTAACTTGAAAAGGTGTTTCAAATTTGAAATGGTTCCCTTCAAAATATTTTTTCAGATTCTTAATACATTTGCAATTTTATTATATTACACAGATAACAAAATGTATAAGGACGTAACCGTTAACAATGTGTTATAAGCTAAAAAAATTAAAAAGACAGAAATACCTGGTATATTATATTAATTTAAATAATTATATTGATTAATTAAATAAAACATTGGCCTAGTTGGTTGGAAGGTTTTTTTTTATTATTCCTTTGTAACAAAACACAAATAAAAATTACATCAAAAGTTGACAAGCAAAACAAAATTGTAATACCCTACCGCTGATCTAAAATATACTGTATTTTTCACACTATAAGATCCACCGGACAATAAGATACATATTAGCTTTAGAGGAGGAAACCAAGAAAAAAAACCCTGCCTCTGCCTCCCAGAATCCATCCGGTATTCATCTGGCTAGTGTCCTTGCAGCAAACAGCAACCCAACACGTGGCTCGTCAGGGCTCCGTTCCGTTGCGCCCATCACCGGTCACTGAGCTGAGATGCTGCCACCAGCAGGGAACACTGGAGCCTTTGCTGCTGAGCAGCTGATTGGATTGACCTCTCAGAATACTGCTGATCAGGTGTTCTAAGTGGTGGGGATTGCCACCGCCTATCATCGCCGCCAATCACCAATTTGGCAGCAGTGAAGAGTGGTGGTGATTGGCGGCTGTAACAGTGGTGGTGATTGGCGGAGGCGGCGATCCCTGCTGCCTAGAACATCTGATCAACAGTATTCTAGGAGACTGATCCAACCTCCAATCAACTGCTTGGCAGCAAAGGCTCCGGCGGCAAACGACAGCAGCTGTGACAGGCAGCAGCAGCAGCGAACACTGCTGCTGCACCAACCCGCCTCCCCCTTCCGCAATATTCGCTCAATACGACACACAGACATTTCCACCCTCTTTTGGGGAGGGAGAAGTGCGTCTTATAGTGCAAAAAACACAGTAAGTATTTTATCAGTGCTGTGAATGATACTGAATGATAGAAAAAGGTTTACAATTCTTGACGTCTTAACTTAATCAAATCCACTTTTTAGTCCTGATGCCATTGCCTCTTCTAAAATTCCCATCAGTACTTAAGTGGCTGCATGTTGAATCAACTGTAACTTCCAGGTGCTTTTTAAGAGCAGACCTATGAGGGCATTGTAATAAACCAAAGGTTTTAGTCTCTATTCTTAGCTTTAAGAGCAAGTTGTTTATTTGGAGCTATCCATGGTCCTGTAACTATCACACTGTCGTGCTAAGGCCCTGTTAAGGCCAGAACAGGACATTCGTAGATGCCATTTTATTTATTTTATTCACCCATTTTTTTTTCATATTTGAAACCCTGCTTATTTATTTATTTTGGAAATAACCACTGTCATTTTCCTACTCTTTAACTAGTTAATTGATTACAAAGGAGCTAATCTTTAATCCATGATTACTAAATTTTCTCAAGACTGATAACTACATTATCAAAAACTTTTTGAAAATTCAAGAACATTGTCCTTATCACATTATGATTTATCATTCAGCAGATTGTGTATATGTGCATGTCACTTATTTGCACTTCAACTTTGTATCGAAACCATCTCAGGTTTAAATGGATCTTGCACTATTTCTGAAAAAGTGTATGTCAGTTACCAAGCAAGGAATTGATACTACATCCATTGCAGATTTCTTTGGAGCAGGGATGGCAAACCCTAAAAAGAAGTTTTTTCCAGCCTCAAGTACTCATTGGGTCATAGTGACATTACTAGAGGGGATTGGATTGAGGTGCTTGGGAATTTCATTTGAAGGGAAATAAATATGTTAAACCCCTGGGGTATTAACATACCTGATTTAAATTTAAGGATTAAAAAAAAACAGCTCAAGGATTGTACTCTTAAATCTCTGCATTTTGCTGCTTAAATATGGGGCAAAATCTGGTGAAGGACAGAAGCTATGGGTTGTCCACTCCTGTTGTGGAGTGATGCATCACAGGCAACGAAATTGTAGCATGTTGAAAAAGAAATACTGAAGCATTTGATTTCCCCAGTCCATGTTATTAGGATTCCCTAGCTTGTGCAAAACCTTTCCAACTAGAGGAGGGTTTTCTCACCTTATTAATTTAGCAATATTTATTCCTTACTGCTTCCTAAAATCTTTAACCCAGAAAGCAACTTTTTTTCTATATTTCAACTTTGTTATATTAATAGGATGCACGTATGGGAATTTGGGGAACATCTCATGGTTAAACTATAGCATATTATTCACTACACCAGCTGTAGTGACACTTGAGAACACAAATCTAAGCATTTTCTCACTATTCTTAGGTTTGATAATCTAAAACATCTAGAAAGGCAGTACTATGTGTTATTAGTTTTCATTGCTTTGATAACTTAATGCATGAATGCAAATATTTTTCCTCTCTACAATACAAAAACCCTCTGTTTCTCAATACAAAATTTATGTTCAATGGTAGCTGAGTTTAACAAAGTAGATTTCCTGAACAGATAAGAGACAATGATATTTTCTAAAAGTTGTATTCTTTTTGGGGGGGGGTTTCTGGTTTCCCGGTACTATTATGGCTTCCAAGAAATTTGGCCAAGTGCATCTGAAATGCTAATATAAGTGAACTATTCATGTTAACATTTCCTGCCCCCAAGAACTAGTGTTTAATCTCTGACTAAGCTTTTGATAAATATTTTGCATATGCTTTTCCCTAGTTAATCTTTGACAGTTTAGTGTGATGACAGCTAGAAATTAAAGTGATTTTTGTTTTAAAAGCTTAAACATTTAAAAAAACTGATGGGCTCCGGACACATTTATATCTTACTTAATATAAAAAAGTGAATTGTGCCCTCTTTCTTGTAGACTGTTTTCAGTCTTCAAAATTGGTTAAATGTTCAGGTAATCTTCATTTAGCAACCACACTTGAGACTAGAAACTCAGTCATTAAGCAAAGTGGTCACTAAGTGAAACTGACTGCTTACAATCTGATTTCAGCTTTCCTTTGCTTTCTCATAGATGTTGGGCTAATTACCAGATGTCATAGATGTCAGGCTAATTGTTTTAAGCTGTATTTGGGTTGGTCGCAAAGTTACCGTACTTTGTCATCACTGTAACTCTGAATATTTGCTAATGAGTCAGTTATTAAACAGGGACTAACCTAATATGGTGCTTGGTTTCCATTCACAGTACCTGAAGGAAATTTTTGAAGTGGAGCTTTTACTTGAATCCTGATCTACTTTATTAAATTCTACACTTTAACCATTACACTATCAGCCTACTAATAGTTTTGGGCTTGATTTTACAGAGATCTCAGAGAGCTGGGAATGTGCTGCAGACTTGCAGGCTTTCTTTCCTGTATTTCTGAAATCCTAGAACTATATTTTGGCATGGCACTGGAACTCGGCATACTTCCAGGTAACTTTAGAATCTAAACCAGAATATACGGATTAGCATATACTATTCATTTATTTGCAATATTTGTACAATTGCCCAACCATTCCAATTGGTGATATATCAGAAAGCATCAATATTTCATATAATAAAAATACAATATAATTTACTTTAATGGAATAACATACAAATGCTTATTTTTAATCACCCATAGTCAAACAAGTTGCCAGTTGAACAAGATTGCACAATACATGACAGGTAAAGGCCAAATGTACCTATGGAGATAGACTACATCAGAGGTGGGTTCCTACCAGTTCAGACCGGTTCTACTGAGTAGGTAGTAGGCCGCTGGTGACATCATGGAGACGGTTCTACTCCGTGGGCACTGGCATCTTTTAAAAAAAAACACAATTTGGGGGGGATTTTTGTTTGGAATTTTTTTCAGATTTTGTTCCTTCTGCAAATGTGCAGAAGCCGAGTTTCTGGCACTGCGCATGCATCAGCATCTTGTTTTAAGGCTTCTTTTTTGGGGGGGAATTTTTCAGGGCTTTTTTGTACTGCGCATGTGTGCACGCGCAATGTACGCGTACGTGTGCGAGGCACACCCACGCAGCACGGGAGGCAGCGAACCAGCGGCAAGGTAAGTTAGAACCCACCCCTGGACTACACCATAATGTGGAAGCTACCACTGAAAGGCTGAAAAAAAACAAGAATGATTTTTAGTTTGGATGTCATGACATGTGGTCTATTATATAAAAATGCAGTTACATAGCAGGAAAGGAAACTGTAAGCCTATAGCATATTCCAAATATAACAGCATAAATCTATCCACATTTACCACACGGTTAGTACTGTTGTAGTCAGTAATATTTTTCCCACGGCAAGTGTGCTTAGGATTGCATTCTGAATCATGGTAAATAATCTAAAATAAGCTGTTGTATATTAAGTATGTCAAGTTACCATTTTTTAATAAATGGTGAGCAATTACTTACAAAAATCCTATACGAAACCAGTTCTTTTCAGGGTGTTTTCGCAGAGTGTCCTGACTGGACAGAAATATGCCCTCCTTGGCAATATTTTTCCTCCCATATCCAATGTTGTCACCGTCATCCTATACCCAGTTCATGAGTCAGCTTAAAATTACCCTTAGCTGGTGTTAAAGTAGTATTTTTTCCCTTTCTGACACTGTCCAACAGTGTATAAAATCTGTTAGGGTTTGTGATGCATTACCTTATTGCTGGGTGTGGTTGGGTGGGAGTCAATGACTGCAAGTGATTTGATACAGAGAGAGGGTAGGCTTTGGCGGCAGTTTTCTGCTTGCTCCAGAATAGGTACAAAATACTTGTATTCATCAGTGGAAAATAAAGAAGAAACATCTGTAGCAATGAGATCAATTATATAATCAAATAGGTCAAGAGTAAGAGCATGTTATCTGTCCCTTTTTCATAACTTTCATTCCATTTCAAAATAAATGAATACATTCAGAGATGCATCTGTCTTGAAAACAGATGTTTTCACATGTTGAGCTGTATTGCACCGTCAAACATCAGCACAGGAAAAGTTTTCTGAGTTTTTTTGCATTTTGTCATAAACTGCTTTATGATAATGTCATAAAATCTTTTTATAAAATTTGCCAAATTTCAATTCTACAGGAGCCATGGAGCGTAGATTAAGGACTCCAATTACTTATTCAACAAAACATGGATTCTTTTTCTGGCTAGTGTAAAAGGATAGTACTATAGTTTGTTAGCCATACCCATCATGCAATGAGATAGTGGGAACGATCATTCTTATTCTTGACTAATCCATATTACTTGTTAGTATAATGGGCAAATGGTCCTGCTGTGGTATAGAAGTAGACCCTGCAAATTATTTAAAGTGAAATATATGAAGAGAAATGATATCATTATCAAACAGGTTTTCAATGGATGAGGCTTTTCTGAATATATTTCTGGAGTTTATATTAATCTAAAAGCTTTCATGTCCTATTCACAAGACTTATTTTTTAAAATTTGGTTTTTAAAGTGAAACGGTCTCTCTCAATCCTTAATCAGATCTGTATGTGGGTTTTGGCACCGCTTTAAACAGAATGGTAGTATATAGCTAGTTTTGAGGCTGTTGATTAAAAACATCTGAAAGAATTTGTCTTATAAAACTTGTAAGAGTTGGCAAAAACATAAGGCGTATATGCAATTAATCATTTTTTTCATCTTTTGCTACACATACAACTGTCAGTTTCCTCTAATATGAATTTGCATTAGAAATACACTTGTAGAATATTTCTAGCAGGCTAAAAATATAGAAAGGCAATAAGTGAATTACGTGGAGAATGTCATAGATTAGATGAAATATAGTAAGTATCCAAACTTTATATCTAATCATATTATGAATTTAGAAAAGTCCACTTATCTTATACCTTATTATTGTCTTCTTTAAAACAAAGACTGCCTCAAGTTGGGTTCAACTCCTGATTTTCTTGGCAACAATATAGAAATGCTGTTGCCAAGAACAATATGGAAAGATTTACTTTTTGTCTTCTTCTAACATCCTAAGCATTTCTAATGATCTAATGATCTCCTAGAGCTACTCAGTAAAGCAAGGGGACAACTGGAATTGATGAACAAAGAGATGCTGCTTGGGAACAATCTTGTTGAGGGGTCAAGTTGCCTTCTGTTGCCAGTGGCTACCCAGACTGTCAATAGAGCTACCTATCAGGTTGCCTGGTAAATCACCAGCTGCCTGCTGAAGTCCATCTGGATTCATATGGTGCCTGGGGCATACCATTTTAATCAGTCCACTCTCCCTGCAGGGGTTCCAAGAATCAGACAGTCTCATCTGGACCATAAAATGATCTGACCATAGTAAATGTTAGATGATATAACCTCCGAATCCAGATTATGTAGCAACCACTCTCTGAGGCAAACACAAAATCAAGAGTGTGACTGCTGGTGTGAGTCAATCCAAGATCATTTTGTATAAGCCCATGGTCATCATAGAGGCCATGGAATCTCAAGTCTTCTCAGGCTTTGGCACAGATCATGATTGAAATCACTCAGTGCCAAAAGATGTTGTGACTTCAGCCTTGAGAGTAATGCAGAAGCTTTTCAGAAATTGTAACAGGCAGCACAATAGCCAATGCACAAGAAGAATCTTTAACTTGTTTCTCTAGTATGTAACACACAGGCACTCACCTCCAGTAACGCTGTCAAACATCAGCTGTCTCTAGGCCATTGTCACCCAGGGGTGAAATCCATCAGGTTCTGACAGGTTCTGGAGAACTGGTAGTGGAAATTTTGAGTAGTTCAGAGAATCGGCAAATACCACCTCTGGCTGGCCACAGAGTGGGGTAGGAATGGAGATTTTGCAGTATCCTTTCCCCTGCCACGCCCACCAAGCCACACCACACCCACCAAGCCATGCCACGCTTACTGAATAGGTAGTAAAAAAAATCTGATTTCACCACTGTTGTCACCCCACATCTAGGGATGGACTCACAGCTACTGTTGCAAAAGGTAAAACTCTTGAGAGATTTCCCCATCAGGGTTTGGCAATAATTATAAATCCAGGGTCCAATAATACTAGACTGTTACTGTATTATTTATCCCTTAATTACAAATGAGATGGTTGATGCTTAGGTTGGTTAGAAAGTAGGTATTTTGACAATACTGTAGACATGATACAATGAAGAGGTGGGTTCCTAATGGTTCGGTCCAGTTCTACTGAACCATTAGTAACTTAATGGCATGGTTCGGTAGAACCATTAGCAACCTGGGCCTGCCACGCCCCTGAGCCAGTTCTTTCGGTGGCGCCACAGGCGGCGCCATCTTGGATTTTGCTTCTGCGCATGTGCAGAAGCATTTTTAAAGCACGCACGGCCGCAGCACACCCCTGAGTGAACCAGCAATAAGAAGATTTAGAACCCATCTCTGATAGAATGTGAGACTTCCTAATTATCTATAAGGCTGGGAAGAAGATAAATAAATTGAGCAAGGATAGGCAAAATAAACGCTGTTTTCATTCTGATTTCATTTATTTCTGTTTTTCCTCTTCTGAATTGCTTTCAAGGGGCAGCCTTATAATAACTGGGAATATAAATTCCTGGAAATGCTATTTTATAGTAGAAACTCCTGGGAAAGAGATACACACCTATACTGCATTAAATCAACATCATTCTCATTATAAGACTGGGCTACGATTCCATTCTGTCTTAAGGCTCTCCATTAGACAATTGTCTTATTGATATTTAACCTGGAGACTTCTGTTCTGAGTATCAACCTCTAGTACAGACTGCACAATTCTGGTGGCTAGAAGTACTGTATAAGACGCACCAGAGTATAAGACGCAGCTTAGTTTTTGGGGAGGAAAATACCTGCCTACCAGGTATTCATCTAGCTAGCATCCTTAGTCTGGTCAGCTTCAGCACATTATTTTATCCCCTGGTTAGGGCTTCAAAAAGCTTCTTTGGAGGGAGTAGCAATGAAAAAAGTCTGCAAAGACCTCGGTCTGAAAAAAAAGCTTCTTCGGAGGGAGTAGCAATTTAAAAAGCCTGCAAAGCCAGGAAGATCGTTAGCACCTCATTAGGTCTGAAAAAAAGCTTCAAAATCCTTTTGGAGTATAAGATGCACCCAAATTTTCAGCCTCTTTTGGGCGGGGGGGGGGTGCATCTTATACTTCAAAAAATAGGATATAAATACTATCCTTTTTTGAGAATTTTATTTTATTTCATTTTAAAAAAACCAGAAGACAACAAAATTGGGACTTTTATAAGCAAAAAAGAAAAACTGCACTGTTTATATGGTATACTGAAATTTTGTGCTGATGCCTGCTTTGACGGTGTCTTGCCACCATGTTTTTTTGTGGCTTATCATGATACAACTTTTTGTATTGAACAATTTATTTTGAATAATTTATATTGATTTGCTTTTATTATCAATTTTGTACATTTGTTATCTTTGGAGGTAATTTGTGGGAATTTATACAGCAAAAGAACCCTCTTTTTGGTAGCCCTGTCTATCCTAGATGGATTCTGTCACTGGTTTTTTTTTTTTTAGCATCTAGGACTCATGAGATTTACTCAATGACATTTGTGGCAATATTGTGATGGAAACTGTTCTAATTTTGTCAACATTTTTAATGTCCATCTGTCCGTCCACCCATCCATGAAATACCGCTTATCTAAGCATACTTTGTTCAAAGTTAAAGTACAGTTTGATAATCATGTTGTACCTTGCATAATTATCTAACCTTCAGATTATTTTGAAAGGTTTGCATTTTCTAAAATATGCTAAATCATATTTTCTAGAGGTAACAGTCAACATAAGTGACATGATACTAGATTTTATCTGCCATCAGATGGAGAAGTTAACTACTGATCATATAGATGTTAGTAGTAAAATGAAGTAATGATTACAGTAGCCACAATGCTTCTTAAATCCCCTTGGTTTTTAGTTATTTACTGAATACATCATAAATAATTTTCTTTTTCTGATAGCCCAGTAAGCATGTAGGAATACTAGCCAACTTAAGACTTGGCTGCACTTCTGTATAGTTCTACGGCAGTAGTCCTCTGAAATAAACGTATCTTACCTCTAATAAAATGTCAATAGGATTGCATTCTGAATGAAGTTAAGCTGAATTGGGCAATAGGAGCTTATGTGATTCAGAAAGAAATTGAATATTGTGCAGACTCATGGCTCTTGCATAGTTATTCTTAACTGGTCCAAATCCAGAATATTGGCTGCTCAGCTGGAAGCATCATCCATCAATAGATATACTTTTTAATGTTCATATCAACAAAATATATATGTTGATATTTTGAGAGACAGGAATGTAACATGTGCTATGGGTACTTCTATTCTGATTAGGCATTGAGGGAATGATGTGCCAACACAACTGTAAAGCTACCAGATTGAGGAGAGCTAATGAAAACATCCTGTAAATATGGATATAACTAGGGAGTGGTCTGTGATAATAAAGATCCCTTCCCTAGTAATCTCATTTTTTTCTTTCCAGGTTTCCACCTGAGTGGCACTGTGACAGAATCAGCAACTGCAACTGAACCAGAAATGACCTACAAAGTGGCCATCAGCTTTGACCGGTGCAAAATAACATCCGTGACATGTGATTGTGGGAACAAGGACATTTTCTATTGCGCTCATGTTGTGGCACTCTCCCTCTACAGGATTCGCAAGCCTGATCAGGTCAAACTCCGTCTTCCTATATCAGAGACTCTTTTTCAAATGAACAGGGACCAGCTCCAAAAGTTTGTTCAGTATTTGATTACAGCCCACCACACTGAAGTGCTCCCAACAGCCCAGAAATTGGCTGACGAAATCTTGTCCTCCAACTCTGAAATCAATCAAGTGCATGGTAAGTCAACGTGGCAGAAATAACTTCTGATAAATCTCCCAAATCATAATAATGTGCTCATTCTTGACGAATCCAAAGAAGAGAAGAATCTCATCATGTTTGTAATGTCTGAAGCATTTAATTCTTTAAGATATAGAATCTTTACAGCTCCCTGACAAACCGTATGCAGAGTGCAGATTCCTATCTTTCACCAACATATTTTGTCTGTCGCAACTGTTTGTCTCTCTTCTGGAAAATAAGTTTATAACAACAAACAATGCTGGAAGTGGTTGGGTATCTAACATTCTGGACTTTAAATATAATGTGACCCTGTCAGATTATATGTAATGTTTGTACTTTCTGCTTAAGAGCATAAACAAGGAGAGAAGCTAGCTACTTTTTATAAAGTAGCACCATATTTCCATTCTGAAAGTTCATTCCTTAGCATTGATAGAAGAGAACTGTTAACTTTCTCCAATCTGTTCATGGTGGGTAGTATGATGAGAGTGGTTCTTTTAACACATATGGAGCTTGCCTTGTTGGAAAAGCCAAGTGTAAGTGAAATTTGATTCATAGCAACTATATTTTAAAAAGCCCACATTTCAAAGAAAGTTGAGAATGGTGTTCATTTTTTTCTCTTCTATAACCACTGAGTGTTACAAGTCGAATGCCCTGAATATGTTACTGTGTGAGGATTTATCAGCTGCCATGGTGCTAGCAGAAGGTACTCAGAAGTTTTGTTACCGAGATGTCAGAAAAGATTGTGGTTACTATTTAGGTATATTGAAGTGAGAATGAGTGAATTTTTTTTTTTTTTAATATTCTCAATTTAGATTCCGGCTAATTATTTTGAGTTGACAGATCAGCTTATGGAGTCCTTTGTGCTCTTTGAGTTTGAATATTTGCTTGTGGAAACATCAGCAAGCAAATAACCAAACTCAGAGAGCACCAAGGATTCCACAGTTCAAGCCTATGTAGAATCAGCTTATATCATCACTTTTTAAAATTCCGCCTTTATTATTTTTATAAATAACTCAAGGAGGTGAACGCAATACTCCCTCCTCTTATTTTCCTCACAACATTAACTTTTGAAGTGAGTTAAGCAGAGAGAGAGAGAGAGAGAGAGTGATTGGCCCAAAGTCACCCAGACAGCCTTCATGCCTAAAGTGGGATTAGAACTCAGGCTCCTGATTTCTAGCCTGGTAATTTAACCACTAGACCAAACTGGCTCTTAAAGCATCTTGGTGTTTTTTTTCTTTTTAGCTGCTAAATACAAAGCTTATACAGGTTCTCCTCCTTTAGTGACTGCTTTGTTTGAAGTTCTTTCACAGTTAACAACAGTAATGAAAAAAATAAGGTTGTAATCAATCCTTGAATTTACGACCTCCACAATTCTGTTAAGCAACGAAAAGCTGAAATAAGATCATAATTTAACAATCTCCTGGTTTCTAGCTTGGTACCTTAATCACTAGGCCAAACTGGGTCTCTAAGTAATAATTTAGAGAAAGGGAATAATTAAGGCTTAATAATTAAAAGAAAGAAAGAAAAAACAGAAAAACAGGTGAACCCAGAAAAAACACGTTACATGACATAAAGAAATCCACTAGACACTCAACAACCAATCTAACCCTGGCCTAGGAGCACAAACATGTTTTCATAAAGTTGTGGAACTCCTATGGAGTGGAAGCTGCATAAATCTCTGGGGGGATGATATACTAAGGAGACAGGCACCATAATAGAGAAGGTACACTTCTAGAGTACCACTAGCTGATATTATTTGATAGAAGGGAGCTGGAATACCCCCACTCTATCTGATTGTACTGGATGGGTACAAACCCAGGTAGTTTTTAAAATAACTAGGTTTTTATGGTTGACAACCAGCAAATTGTATTGCACCACAACCAAACTGGCCATCAATGCAACTCATAGACCAGTAATGGCTAATCTTTTTTTGCTTGGGTGCTAAAAGGGCATGCGCATGCATGTGCCCACACCCATAATGCAATGCCCTCCCCACGCATGCATGTGCTGCCGCCCCGCGCATGTGCGTAGGCCTCACTGAAGTCTCTGAACTTCCAGTTGGCCCGTTGGGCCATTTTTCGCTCTCCCCAGGCTTCTTCCTGAAAATGGCCTCCCCCCGCCCTCTAGAAGGCTGAAAATCAGCTGGTGTGCTGGAGCTGACATAGGGCAACACCTCACGTGTCCTGAGATATGGGTCCACATGCCACCAGTGGCACGAGTACCATAGGTTCGCCATCACAATATATTGTCATATCAATGTGTGCCCATCATTCGTCATGTTGCTTTATTTTGAACTAATTGAAGCTCCATGGATGAATTACAATGGCAATCCATGCAACATGCATTGTAGTTCAATTGTGAGGTAACTAGAATGTACTTAATTACCTGTCTTCCAATTAGGGAATATTTGTAGGTACAGGAGTCTCAGGTTCTGGAGGTTTATCATCGTTAGTTCTGGATGGAGTTGTACTATACTAGATAGACCCAGTGCGCATGACTCCAGGTTCTTCCTGGACTCATCATTCCTGTTAGGAGGGTTTTTGCACAACTTTGTGTTGTGCACCACTTGTGCCCTTCCCTGGATTATGAGGCCCTGACTCAGTCAGTCACACTCTGGTCATCTCCCATTTGGATTACTGCAACGCGCTGTACATGGGGCTATGCAGGAAGAATGTTTGGAAGCTACAGCCAGTACAAATTGCAGTGGTGTAGACAGGCTTAGCTGCCCCCTGGATTGGGTGTGAAACATTGCTTTGATGCAAGATGGATTGGTTGCCGGTTTGCTTCCAGGTCAAATTCAAGATGTTGGTTATCACTTTTAAAGCTCTTCATTGCATGGGGCCAGATTATCTGAAGAACCATCTAACCCCAAAGATATCAGCCCACCCCACTTGGACCAGCAGAAGGGGCATGCTGTAGACCCTGTTGCTCAAAGAGCTTCAGGTGGCATAATCTAGAAACGTAGCCTTTTCTGCTGTGGCCCAAGCTCTTTTGGAATAGCATGGAATAGAATAGATCTCAGGTGAGATCTGCCTCTACCCTTTGGCCATTCTGGAAGGGTGTTAAAATATTTGTTTGTTTGTTTGTATCCCACCTTTATTATGTTTACGAATAATTCAAGGCAACTCTGCCAGGTAGCCTGTTGTCCTCATGGGGGTACTCAATGTTGAAGATGTTTGGTGTATTAACTGAGAAGATGCCACCACTTTACTGATATTATCTTTTTGCTTCTTGTTTCTTTAATTATGTTTTTAGTAGCTTTATATCTATGGTTTTAATTGTGAGCCACCCAGAGTCATTTTTCAGAGTGAGATGATTGGCAGATACATTTAATTAATTAATCAACAAATAAATCGTAGCAATGTGTGCAAGTAGCACACAACATAAACCTGTACGAAAGCCATCCCCATCACAATTGCTTTTGCGCAGTAGTTATAATGCAGAGTTGTGCACTAGTTTCAAAGGGGGAATATCACACAAGGGCAAATCCCAGTCTTCTCATTTTGCTTTGCCAATCATAGGCCAGCTCCCAAGTGGAAACTCCAAATATTTTAATTGTAAATAGCTTTTTTTGTCTTTTATTGTTATGATCAGTTATGCTGGGCATGGCAAGGCATGTCCCAAAATATTTGAGCTGTTTATCATACTTATTGCTTTTCCAAAGGCCCTGAAGACAGTCCCCAAATGGAACTGGAGCGGATCAAGTGGTTTGTATTGTTGCTGCCATGGGGCCTGGGGTGTGTGTGTGTGTATTGGTTTTTGTAATGGATTTTAATGTTATAAGTTTCCTGGAGTCGCATGTATGTGAGTTGGACAACTATATAAATTTGTTCAAGAAATCAATATATATATGTCACCCTGAGGAGCAAAGATCCCTCTCTATCTTTCTCTGGGTATGACTGGACCACAAAACCCATTGATGAAGGACCTTTTTCTAATCACTGCCAAAGCATAAGAGATATTTATTCCCATGCTAGAAAATATGGCTTCTGTATCATTTATGACAAATAAGGATACAGGTAGTCCTCATCTAGCAAACAACAATTGGGACCGGAAATTAACCAAGGCAATCACTAAGTGAAACTGCTACTGTGCTTATATCTTACTTCAGCTTTCCTTTGCTTAACAGACCTGTGAAGGTCATAAACATGAGGATTGGTCACCAAATTATTTTTTCATCACTGTCATAATTGCAAATGATTGCTAAACAAAGCAGTCACTGTAGAAGGATTATCTGTAACTAATCCCTATGGTATTAAACAAAGTTGTTCCTTTCTGCAATATATTTGTCCTGTTGCTAGTAGAGCTTCTCTATTGCTAGGCATCCACTTTTGCAAGATTCTGTCTGAGAGCTGTTATTAATTGTAATATCTCTTTGTGTTAAATAATTTTGGAAAACACTTCTCTCTTTCCCTTGAAGTGGGATGATATCAGCAATAATAGACTTTTGGGGATTTCCATCCATGAAATTCTATTGAAAAATGTCTCCACAACATGGAAAACTGAATGACTAGACAGGGAAAAGCTCTGATACTGAGCCGTGAACTACTAAATGCCTGTAGCTATCTCCCTTCTCTCAGCATGCGCACTCTCTATTCTTTCTATTTGGCTTTGATTCAGATTATCCATCCCTGTGTGAATTCATTGGGGGGCTGCTGTTAAGAAAGAGGGTGTTTCTAGTAAAGGCACATAGAGTTCACCCGCTCTCAAGGAAATGCTTGAATCAATTAATTCCTTTGAAAGTAGTTGATTCCAGGGATGTCAATCTAGTTAAATCACTATTTAAATATTCCAGAGAACTGCAATAAAATATTCTGTAAAATTTTAATACAGAGCCAAAGTAAATTTACTGATTATCAAGCTTTCCCCTCATAATTGCAAGAACCATTGCAGGTTAATTAATTAACTATTAATTAATTGCAGTTAATTAATATAGCAGGCTTAAAATATAAAACAGGGAATAAAAATAAGAGTTGCTTATTTTGGAATATAGAAAAAAATATAAAGAGGGCAAACTTTTACTCATTGTCAATTGGTTCCCGAGGGCATGATGAGTACCAAAAATGATGAATACCAAACTAATTTTTCCCATAAGGAATAATGTAGTGAGTCACAAGGCAGCTGATACCAAAAAACTCTAGCTTGTGTATTGAGTACCAAACAAAGTATGAGTACTGAGACAAAAGTTTCGCATCAAAGTTTGTTGAGTACCAAATTTGATGAGTTTCAAAGCCGTTGAGTACCAAGGTATCACTGTATTGTTTCTTTTCCTTTTTTTCTTACCCTTCCTTTGTTTAAAAAAGCAATTTAGTTGTGCTCAGCCTAGAAATAAAGACTAGTCTTTATAAATAAAATAAAATAAAAACTGACAGATATTTGGACCTCTCATTGTCTGACAATTGTAAACCAAATACTTGTTACTAATATGCATAAGGATAAAATCGGTAATGAAGAAAGCCGAGGGAAATGTTTCATTTGCTGCTATGGTTTATGGTGGCCTGAGAGATTTTAATGACTTGAACATTGATTGAAAGTCTGCCTGCTTATGTAAAGCCCATTGAATGCTCTGAAAGTTGGGGTAATTCTAGACTGGCATTTTTTTCTCTAAGGTACAAATCAAACCCTGAGGCTTCGCAGGCAAGTCTCTTTACTAATTGTTGAAAATTCTGGCAAATACCCCAGTGCAGTCAAAAGGTTTTGGGCAACAAGTCCTAAAATCTTTTGCCAGTGGCTGGGCTTATTGATATTGATATAAATTTAAATTCAAACTATCTGCAAAATAATGGGTTGGCTGCCCCTGGTTTAAATGATAGCTACCTTGTTTCCCTGAAAATAAGACCTCCCCGGATAATAAGCCAAATCAGGCTTTTGAGCGCATGTGCTGAAATAAGCCCTCCCCTGAAAATAAGCCCTCCGCAAAACACAGCAGCAGCCATGAGGTGACCATGCTTGCCGCCTCCTGCACCTC
>JANHFT010002322.1:308710-325234 GCA_032467955.1 Pseudoxenodon macrops
CCTGCACCTCAAAAATAATAAGACCTCCCCGAAAATAAGGCCAAGCGCTTATTTCGGGAGTCAAAAGAAAATAAGACACTGTCTTATTTTCAGGGAAACATGGTAGCGTATACATAGAGGGAGTCAATCTATTCTCCAAATCACCTGAAGGCAGAACAAGAAGCAATGGATGCAAACTAATCAAGGATAAGAACCAACTTAGAACTAAGGAGACATTTCCTGACAGAATAATTAGTTGCCTCCAGAACTTGTGGGCGCTCCAACACTGGAGATTTTTAAGAAGAGATTGGACAACCATTTATCTGAAATGGTACAGGATTCCCTGCTTGAGCAGGGGTTGGACTAGAAGCCCTGCAAGGTCCCTTCCAACTCTGTTATTAGGTTAGTTTCAGTTGAAGATGCTTGGGGATTGCAAAACTGCTTTGCCCTATTGCTCTGCCCTGTAGTTCTTATGAATCATCTGGCTTCTATTTTGATGGGACAATTACAATATGATTTTTCTAATTTCATCATTGTAATATATTGGTTTTGCTCCACAATGCTGCTTATTTTGAGAGTGCTAATTGCCTCTGAGTAGGATTAAAGCAGGCATTTCCTGGCCAGCTTTCTCTTAATGGTTGTAGAGATGAAGCTTAATTGACAAGGATAAATCCAGTTAACCAGTTCCAGTTGGAAAGGACTGCATCTGTCTTTTGCCATGTCTCCTCACTCCAGTTATGACCTATTAACTCACTGAAGAGTAGCATTTTTACAATGTTGCCATTGAAGAATTTCAGTGATGATAAAACAATATATTTTTTTCTTAGCTTTTGAAGTTGAGTACAACGATGTAACAATGTGAAATGCTTCCTAATTTTTGGGAATGCTGTACAGCTGAGTGCCTTATAAATTATTCTCTCCAAGCATAAATTCCATTTTTCTAGTGGCTTCAAAAAATGGGGGAGAGGAAATTCTCATCAATTTGGCATCTCTCATTTTATAGTGGAGCTGCTTTTGACTTTAGAAAGAGTTTTGTTTAGTCTTATGGCATTAAGATGCTTTGCAAGGAAAGATTTCATTGTGACAAGCACATCAGTGAGGCAGTCAGCTGTTCTTACAGACCAACTGTGTGCCTTGCACCACTGCAAAATTGAAGCTTGAAAAGTAAGCAGTGCTAAATGTTGCTAAATTAGTGCTAAATTAGACTGTATTGTGTAAGGTAAGACATTGAGAAACAAAACAAAAAAAGGATTTGAAGCTTTAGGAAATAGAAATGAATCTGCTTTTTGGACATTCTTCCTTAATAAGCATTCTGCTGAGTCTTAAGTGTGGAAACAGACAATATAGCTTGCAGGAGTACATCTCAACTATTTCCAAGGCTATAGTTATCTAAAATGATGCAAAACACCTTAAAGAGTATTAAAGCAAGAGGATTCTAAATGATTAGGAGTCGGTAACCTATTAAGTCCAAGTCTAGTCTTACTCACTTCTCCTTGACCTCATCCATAAGTGGAAAAGCATGTAGGCATGTTACCAATAATATACATAAAAGTATATACATGTATAGAACTTAATAGCTTCCAGAAATTACTGCAGCTGTTCCTGGCTAAATAGGATTTCCCCCCTGCCTTCTTAATGTTCTTTCTTACTGATGGATGAAAGGTTAAAAAAAAATTCCCCCATGTACCAGTTTATCTATGAGATTCTTGTGCCATCCCAAAGATTCAGTACTCAGGAAACAGTTTGTTACCTAAAACCATGCTTGGGATCAGGAATTGAAAAACACTAAATTATTTTTTAACGTTTGAAGGTTTTCTCAAAACTGCTGAATGTTAAACTGGCATCTATGTCTACTTATTTTTTGTTTTATTTTTCTTGAGGTTGGTTTGCGCAGTATGTAGTCAGTGTGGCTCTTATTCCAGAATTTCATACAGCAAATATTAATTAGTTTAAGATGCTACCCAAGGTAGAGTTATGAGACATCAAGCAAAAGGAGGACAAAGTACTCCTTTTTGACTTCATGTCCTCCATCCAGCAGCCATGCTTTAAAATCAAATATTGTCCAGCTTTTTGAGTGTCTTGGTTTTTCTTTGGAGGTGGGGATATTTTTGGGCTGTTTTCACAATGGCAGTCATTCAAACTTTTATGTATTGTGACCTTATAAATTGCTTCTTTATCTGTCAACAAACTAATACCCTAAATTTACAATATTTAATTTATTTCCTGATTCCAGCAATCAGGAAAATCCAGCCCCTTCAAATCTATGATCACTGTAGCCAGTAGATCGTCATATTTTTCTATATTGTCATATTTTTCTATAGTGATATTTGAAAAGCATGTCATCACCAATTCTATATTATTGCTAGCATCTGTTCTTCAAAATAAAGATTTGCTGGAAAATATTGTGATTAGAAAAATCAGTCTTTCTGCTGGTGGAAAAAAGTGATTTCATATACATGTCGGCCTAAGTACGGTACATTTCTTTGCAATTTTTTGCTGTAATTTTTGAAATGGATGCCAAGAGGTTAAGCAGTGTGTTTCCCTTTACAATTGTTTGTGTCCTCCTTTGCCTGTTCAGATATCTGGTAACCGCCTAGCCAAAGGAAACCTTGATAGATAACTCTGTAATAGTAACAATATTGATTCCTTCACTGATAGAAACAAATCATCATCAAGCTGTTGAAGACAATATTTATTTTGGCCCTACCATCACTGGCTTTCATTGCTTTCAGCCTGTTTCATGTAATCCTTACTGAGTCATTCTTAAAATAGCCAACATAACTAAGATTAAGTGTGTCGGAAGAATGGTTATCTTCTGTATGGACATCCCCAAACATTTTGTGAAGCCTCTCCGAGTTCTACAATTTAATCTCCCCTGTATATATTTTTTCCATGCACTGTCTTTGAGAGGTTTATGGCTTTAGAGAGATAGCTTCTCTCTTTTGAGGCCCGAGAAAGATAGTCATATAGAATTGTGTAGAGATCAACACAGAAAGACCAAGTATATCTCTTGGTGGGAGTCATTTGGATCATCTTAGAATCTAAACGGGATATTCTTTGCCTGGTAGTTAAATTTATCAGGAGGGCCTCAGTGGGGCAAACTGACCTAGGGAGACTTTTCATGTTAGATATTACAGCTTCCACCCAAAGTGATGCATTATACAGTTCTCAGCAACAAAGAAGGGGATGATTCTTACTTTGTTTTTAGCTTACTGTAGGAGCTGTTGTGGAGAATAACTACCAATGTCACGCCTGTTATGGCAGAATAAAGCTAAAATTTCTCCCTTGCTGTCCAGATTCTTTTTTAAGTAAAATTATTTGGGATAATTCATCATAGGCTGGGACAATTATTTGTTATTTTATTATCTTTACATTACTTTATTTGGCTTCACTGTTGCAATTATACAAACATAACCCTACATTTTTGTTTGTTCTGCATTGAAAACAAAAGTATTGATTTGAATAAATATTGATTTTTTTTAAATTAAAGTACTGTGGTACCACACTGTTGTTTTGTCTAAAGAACAGCTTTTCCCCCCTTTTGTATATATCTCAGCATGTGGTAGTGGGTGGCTGAACCTGTCTGTGCTTGGAAGCTAAGTAAGTTAGAGCCTGCCTAAATTAGATAGGAGTCTACCAAAGAGGACCAAAGATAATTTGGGAATTTAAGGGACATCCTGGAAAATGAAATGGCAAACCAGTTCTGTGTTGCACGGATGTGTAATGTCACCCGGAATTGTTCTCCACTTATGGTGACCTTACAGCAGAGTTTCTTAACCTTAGCCACTTTGAGATGAACCTGGCTAGGGAATTCTGGGAGTTGAAGTCCACTCATCTTAAAGTAGCTAAGCTTAAAAAACATTGCTTTCCTATATGATAGGGTTAGGGATAATAGGCAATTTCAACCTTTTAAAGCCCCAGAGAAGGTTTCTTTTAACAGCTGAGTTTTCTTGTCATAGGTGCTCCAGACCCTACTGCAGGAGCCAGTATTGATGATGAAAATTGCTGGCATTTGGATGAGGAACAGGTTCGAGAGCAGGTGAAGCTGTTCCTCTCCCAAGGAGGGTACTATGGCTCTGGGAAACAACTCAATTCCATGTTTGCTAAGGTGAGACATAGATTCCCTTTTCTGTCACATTTGCAAAACTTTTTACCCTTGAAGTTTTATAATATTTTTTCAATTTGCTGTTCTTTTCACCGTGAAAGCAACATTTAGGATTATATCGTTCAGTCTTTTCCAAAGATGGACTGGAACCGGCATGTTAAATTGCATTGGTGCAATGGCCACTAGGAATTAAAAAGAATATTATATCTTACTCACAATTAGCTTACCATTAGGTATTTCCACTTATGCAAATTTTGTTTGGATAGACATTTTTGGTGCTTTCTGATGATTAACTTCAGTGAAGGGAGATTTATCAATCAAACCTTTGTAGTAGAGATTTTGGTTTTAATAAAGGATTGTAACATAGAAAAGTAATAGTGGAAAAAGTGGAACGTATAACCTTGTGTTTCTCCATTGCTGGATTTTGGCATATACATGTATGCAAACATGCACAACCTCATTGATACTGTTTATAATAAGTAAAATACAAAGCCATTTGAACAAGCAAGATTTGCTTAAGATTCAATAGCAGCAGTGGGTTTTTGTTTTTTTAATTTCCCACACGAATCCTGTTGTCAACTAAATGACTACAGCCAAGGCCATATTTAAGTTTGCTTCGCTTCTTAGTTGCCGCTCTTTCGGGGGAGGGGAGGTTAGAAGAAACTGGAATGCGGTGCTTGAGTCCATGAGACAAAACATCCACCAGACACTGTGTGAACCAAGGTCACAGCAACGAACATCTGCTGAGACAGAGGGGGAAGATCCTGATGGACTGATTGGTTGACATGACCCAAGACACCTGAGGGGGTTGGGAAGCTTCTATTCTTTTTATTACTCTGAAGCGTGGGAATTACTCAGAGTTAGCTTCAACTTTCTAAGTGCCGATACGATGTACTCAATAAAAGGTCTTTCAAGCACTGAATGGAGCTTCTGAGTCTTGATACATTTGGGTTCATTGCTCAGAACCATGACACCTGTAAGGTGAGTTCGGCTAAAAGAAAGTGACTGTAGCAGTGTTTTTAAAAGCAATTACTGAAGGCTTTTTTAGAAGTATGTACTCCCTTTACTTACAATTCAGTGCTCTTAGTTTTTATTCATCAACAGAATTTGAACAATATAGCAGATTGTTCTGTCACAGGACTATCATGAAAAAGAAATACCTAGAACCTTCTTATAAATACATAGAAATTCCAATATTAACTGTATGAATGGACAGAACAGCAGTATGTAGACAGGGTATAAGAGTGTTGAAGTATAATCAGATCAGATCAACAAACTATATAAATATATTTGCATTGAATTAAACTATGTATGCTTCTAAGAGAAAAAATTAGAAAGTACATGACCTGAGAATAATCCATAAGCATGAATGTCTAGTTTTTCATAGCCAAATGCAGTCAAGATGGCCAAAATATTAATGGCATACAAAAGTTGTTTAAAAAAAAGAAGCAAATACTTGTATGTATGCATAATTGCAAGATTTATTTTTAAAACTGTTCCAAATATATTGTTGTAATTTTATATCAGTCATTCATATATAGATGGAAAGTTAGTTAATCGTATTTAGGACAATCTATATAATTAAGGATATAAGCTGTCCTTTCTGGATCGAACCAGTTGCCATATAATCTAGCAGTCTATTCTCACTTTGGACAACTAACTATACAAGGAAGTTCACTAGCCTCCCTGCAAATAGCCTTATATATAGGCAGTTACAATGTCATCAGGACTAATAGCCACCGACCCATAACTTATTTTATAAATGTTTGTACTTCACATAAAACAAAGAATATTGTTGGTGTATACTTTGATCCTTATTCTAAAATGGGTATTACACACTTTGAGAAAATATTATTCTAGGACCTAGTGTGTTAGAGAAATTCTAGTTAGATCAAGTGATATGTTCCCTTGCAGAATTCAGCATGCAAGAAAGGATAATTGGAATTGTGTAAGCAATTGTATCTCTTGAGCAGGATATGCCTTCCCATATTTGAAAATGTCCTGGTATGGTGATTCCACACTTTACTTCGAAAATCTATTCTATAATATCTTAGATATCATTTAAACCAAACCTTTCTCTTTCAAATAGAGTTTGCATCAAATTACAAGATTAAACATTTTACTTGGAATTGTTCAGATTTTCAAGAACCCATCATTGTGAGGGATTCAAAGTCTGAAGTGAAACATCTATTTGGGGCATTTCCCCCCCAAATTATAGAGCAGTAAAGGGAGACAAGCTGATTACCAAGAATTCTCATAATCTAAACCCACATTCTAAAAATCCTCTATTTCTTGAGGCGGGAGTTTGGAAGTTCAGTAATCCACAAAGCATTTGGATTTGATCATTGTTGGAAATGGGGATTGTGATCTGAGTATATCTGGCTCAGCCTCTGCTGGCTGGAGAATATAAAAATCACCATCTGGCTTATTATATTCTTTATTAATGATTTTGAATGCCTCTTATTCTCAGGGGGAAAAAAATCTTTCTTTGGCTTGTCTGAATAGCTTGATATTTGTTCAGCAAGGTTTACACTTTAGAGATATTTTCACAACCATGTAGGCAACTTGATGATGGCAAGCTTTTTATCATTTTATAAGAAGTACATAATCCCCCCACCCCCAAAAAAAGAAATCTTGGCATCTCCATTCCTGTCAATTGTAGCCATCATGATCAGTCAGGATAATTGGAGTTATAATTTAGCTCCAAATGTATGGTGGGGCACCTTATGGGCAAAATGTGGCAAAGCTAACAAGCTAACTCATGTCACCCTTAAATCCAATCCCTACATGATTGAAAGTCTACATGTCCTCCTCTTCTATCTTAGGTCCGTGAAATGCTGCGCATGAGAGATTCTAATGGCGCTAGGATGCTGACGCTAATAACAGAGCAGTTCATGGCAGATCCACGTCTTGCTCTCTGGAGACAACAAGGAACAGGCATGACTGACAAATGTCGACAACTGTGGGATGAGTTGGGTAAGTCTAGCAGTGTGTAATGCTTGAGGCTAGAGGGAACTCAGATCGGAAAGGCTGCAAGAAAATAGTATGACTTATGGTGGCAGCTGGAAACCATACAGAGTTGGGAATAGCATTACTATAGGTTATAGGCTACATGAGTTAGTATACGAGTTTGTGTTTATGTATGTGTTGGAGGGAGCGAAAGAGAATGGTTCAAAGTCAAATTTAAAATTAGCCTTTTTCCTCAAAAATGGGAAATTAAGTTAACCGTAAGATTTTCCCCACTATCTGCTAATTGATTATTTCTAATGGAGATGCCGGGAAAATTTTGTATACAAAAAGTATGTTCTATAAGCGATCTATAATCTCTCCTAAAAGTAATATTCCTCTTTTCCCAGGGCATATGCTTGCACTGGAATTTAAAGTCTAATATGAAAAAAAAGTTTTTATTTCATCAACTTCATAAAAATAGATTAATACCCAGAATTTGCTTGAATCTCTGGGCTTTGTGCAGTCATGGTAATTTGAGTAGAGACTGCTAGGGAAATAATATATTTGACCTTAGCTTGTGACTTAGCATTGAGAATCGATATCTATGATGTAGCTGATGTTGGATGCATATAGACATTTTGAAAAACAGTGGAACATTATTGAAAGGTTGCAGTAGCCCTTGGCATGGATGTAAGATCTTCAAAGTTTTCATCTCCATTCTTGAATAATTGCAATGTATAATTACATCTGAATTTAAAATGAGATTAAACTGAATTAGATGCATCAAATGGAATCTAAATTTTGCAGGGACAAATGCTTGCCATCTTAATCAGTCATCAGTAATAACTTCTGGCAGTTCTGAATATTCCAACACTTTTTGAATCCTGCTCATTGATCTTGCTGAAAGAGTTAAAATTGGTGAGGCAGAAGCCCCTGATTCTCACACTGGCTGCCACCATGGGAGAGTATGACAAGAACTTCAAAGTGGCAGGTACAACCAATGATCAAAATTCTGCCCTTTTTAAATGTGCGCTCAATGTGCTCCATTTTAAAATGGAGGAAGGTTTCAATTGACCAGTCATGCTTTTATTATAATATAGATGACCCCCCTCCCTTCCTCTGCATATGCTCCTATCAACACCAGAAATAGCAGCTTGGTAAACAAGGGGGTAGATGGCAGAATGTCTCAAGTGCAGTCAAAAATCCATAGTTAAAAAAGAAGAAAGGAACCCAGGATTTGAACCTTGGCACTGATACACATAGAAACACACAGGGCAAGATTCCTATGTGTTGGCAGATTATTATTATTTTAGTATGTATGTATGGCTTCCTAATCCAGTAAAACTGCTTATCTAGCTCATATGTCTGAATGGAAATACAGAACTAAGAAAGAGTTTTTTATCACTATATTTGGCAAACAGTCCTGTCATTTACCTGTTGCTTTATTTTTATCTCTCTTCTCTGTGGGCAGCTTTTGTAACCAAATGTTCCCTTGGTAAAAACCATTGCTTTAATTATTCTGATCTTTACTTCTTCATCATTTTGTTTAAGTTTTTCATTCCTTCCTCCTTAGTATTAACACACTCTTTGTTTCTCCAGCACATGGTTTCACAATTTGTGAGATTGGTAAAACAAAATGACCTAACTTTGCCTCACCATCAATTGTACATTCAAAACTATCTCAATAGTGCATGCTCAAATATAAAGTCTCAGAATTATGACCTGATTTGTAATTTAAATAAAGAGGGCAGGGGTTGAAAAAGGAAAGTTTTTATTTCTGATCAAATCAAGACATTGAAAATTCCAGATAAATGTTCTTACGTGATTCTCTTAGCTGAAACGCAAGCGGAAAGCTGGTATTACCATCGCTGAGAAACTTTGAAGCTTTAATCCCATTGCAGTGATATTAAAGATCCTAATTGAGTTGAAAACAGTTGGATTGTAGCTCGACCTTAATCTTTGAGCAGCTTAACCTTTATTTTGTTTACAGCTGGAGACCAGAATGGGGAAGAAAACAAAATGTGGGGAAAATTGGCTCGTTTCAGGTGAAACATCAAATGAAACAAGCCTGAGGCTGATATGCTTCAGTTATTTCTCTGTTGGCCCTTTTGCTAGAATCTGGCAAACTGTGGTTTGTGGAAACCAGTTGGGAAGATGAAAAGTGCATCAGCTGGAGACTTGATCTTGTAATTCTTTGGCATTACATCTGAACTGAGTAATTGTATTTTTAAATTGAGTTGTTGCTAGAGTTACTATTGTTCTTCCTCCTGATGGAGTTTCTCCTTACAGCAGAGGAGTTAAAGGCACATATCCACCCTTCAGTAATATTGTCCAGAATATTTGTGTGTAGTTCTAGTCATACATGCGGGATCAGTGAGGCTTAAGAACTGTGCTCCTGTTCTACACCCAAACAATATTACCTCTGCTATTAAAGTTACTATTTTTGTGGTTCTCCAATGAAAAATGTAAGATTGTGTCCTTTACTCATTTATAATCTGGTTTTAAAAAAAAGCAAGGTTACCCAGTTATTTTAACTATATGCATACAGTAGTGGCTGAGATTTTGAATAATTGAAAAATATGCCAATTGGGTATTTTATTGGAGTCTACACATTTAATTGGGAAAATAACTTTAAAAAATACATAGGAATTTAATATGGGACAAGAGGAGAGGCAAGGATTCATCTAGCTTTGTTCATAAAGGATCATCATTATAGCTAAAGATAATCCTCATCTTACAACTGTAGAATCCAGTTGTAAGTCATTATTGTCTCAAATGACCATAATGATGAAGTACGGTAATTCTTTGGTCTTTTTCACCATGGTCATTAAGCAAAGGCAGCTGTAATTAAGTGAACCTATTTTTTGAAAGAGCATTTATTGCTGGAAACCAGCAAAAAAGTTTCCAGAAAGTGGCAAATAACATTGCAAATTGCAGTCATGTGATTGTGGAATGCCGCAAGAGGCCGTAAAGCTGACCCACCCAACATATGTGGTCATGTGACCAGTGTGTATATGTGTAGGGGGCACAACTATTTACAATGGCTGGGTATGGTTTACTGGCCATAAAGCACCCACTCCATGGCCATTGTAACTTTCAGAGATCACAAAATGATTGATTGCAAGTTGCAAACTACCTGTGCAAACATAAGCATGTAAATTTGAAGGTAGAAACGTGCATAAAATGGGAATGCTATAGATCAGTTAGGCCATCTGGGAAACATACTACAGCATTAGTAAGCAAAACCCAAAATATCTCAAATATATTGCTTTGATGCCTTTATACAACAAAAAAAGAAATACTCATTTATGATCCCATAAACATGTGCAAAAAGGCTCTGTTTTCATTAGAATTTCAGAAAATATCAATATATGGCCCAACAGATGTCTAGTGAACCCTGATCCGTGTTTTATATTATCCTTATGTTGACATATTGTTTCCCATGACAGTATTTCAGAAGAGCATGCAAGGGGAACAGGGCAATTAGATTATTTCCCATCCCCTGCCATTCATTCCCAGCAGTCTGAGGTTGAGATCAGTTGTTTTGTATAAACCCAGAAAGAAGAGTTTAAAAACCTGCCACCCAGGAGTCAGATCTGTGTATTACTCTATGCTGAGCATTGTGGCTCTTTATCAAAAGAACTGATTCTTTATAAACTACCAGCTTTGGAAAAGAAGCCCTTCAGGAGCAGACTTGCCAGCTAGGAAACTTCAAAAAAGCCAGATCTCTAAAGCTGCTTTTTTTTCCTGTTTAGTATGAGGAGTGAAACTCTTAGAAGCTGCCTTGCATTTATGGTTAGGCTCAAAAAGGAAATCCCCCAAACCACCTCAGTTTCATAATGAAGGGGACAGTCTGAGAAATATGAGGGAACCTGAGATGCTTTTTTAGTAGCAGGGGAGGCTGCGAGTAGCTATTTACAGATTCAGAGCCCTTCTACTCTGGTTCCTTAAGCACTCAAAAGCAATTAAAAAAAAAGTCCATACTTCTGACAAGGAAAGCAAAAAAATAATTATCTTGCCTCTAGTTGATACAGGAGCTGGAGGAGCAATATGTTTCTTACCTGCTTCTCTTATCAAAATGGAAAGAAGATGGCTTGCTCTGCTCTCCATCCATATCCTCATGTCATGCTGCATGCAGTTTTCTGATTGAGTCACAATCTTTCCCAGGAACAACTAATTCATTGTAGTTTTTAAACATACCATAGCTGAACCAGAAACAAATCTACTAGGCCTGTGATGGCTAACCTTTTTGCCATCGCGTGCCAAAAGCTGGGGGAGCGCGGAGTGTCGCGCACGGGCGGGCCCATAACCCATAATGCAATGCCCTCCCTCCTCCCCCACGCATGCGCGCACAACCACCACTGCACACACACCTCTACGCATGCGCGCAGGCCTCACTGAGCCCTCTGGACTTCTGGTAGGCCCGTTGGGCTGTTTTTCGCCCTCCCCAGGCTTTCAGATGCTTTCCTGAAACCTGGGGAGGGCAAAAATGGCCTCCTCCTGCCCTCTGGAGGGCTGGAAATCAGCTGGCCAGGATGTGCATGCGCGCTGGAGCTGACATAGGGCAATGCCTCGCGTGCTCTCAGATATGGCTCCACGTGTCACCTATGGCACGCATGCCATAGGTTCGCCATCACGGTACTAGGCTGTCAAATACAACTGGTATCATGGGATCATAGATTTCTAAGCGATGGTTTCAAATAACATTTGCACAATTTTGTCACAGATACCAAGTACAACAAACTTATACACTCCCATTAAACCAATATAAACACATAATTGCTGAACATTCATCTCGGTGAATCGCAAAGCATAAAGGCCTATAATCCCTGGCCTTGAATGAAATTGGTTCAGGCTTAGGAGAAGCCCCAGTCAATTCCAGTTCTAAGAGGTGTGAAACCTGCTTAAAATGCAAATCCTGAGAGTTTAATTTGCCGGGTATAGAAAACTTTTTCTTAGAGCTGCTTGTACAAGTTTTCCAGTTATACAGAAATCTGCACACTCTGCTATTTGAATATTTAAACATATGTCTGCATTTACTGTATCCTTATGTGTCTTAGCATTTCTGAAAAAAATATTTTAATCAAATGGAGTAATGAATAAAATCTAGAGGAGATGATTGCTCACAGGCAGAGGAAAAGTATTTTAAGAGATAGTTGCAAAGTATGAAGTATGTAATTAAGTACAGCATATAAAAATAGAGGTAGCCACAAATCATGTGATATACATAAAACTCATAATCTCTTTTAAAACTCTAAACAACCATCCAGAGTTAAGTGTGGTTTTTTTGGCTTTATATCTGTATCCCTCATCAGCAACTAATTGACCTCAGCTGGCCTGAAATTCTTAAGTGTTGAGCCTGGTTGGGATAGGAGACCATTAGAAAATGCAAGAGTTGAAGGCTAGATTGTAAACTGAAAAAAATCATTGTGGAATAAAACATTTTTCCCATATGGTTGCCAAGAAAACTATATGCGTTCCTGGCCACAAAGTCATCAGAAGTGAAACTAAATTGAAAGGCAACTGTTCCTTTAGTCATTGCTTAATTTCAGATTCTTTTGCCAAAGAATACTTAATATATATTCTTAGATATACATCATTAACTGACCTGCAGATCTGAACTACAGTACTGGGAGCAGTAATTATACTGTTGCTGCTGATTATGGGGCAAATGCCACTTGCCTACTGCTTTTCTAAAATGGACTAAATGTGCAGTACAGAAATCAGGCTATCGTGTGGGGTTTCCAACATTGGGGCTTGCTGGCATACATTTAAGCAGTCTTTGAAGTACAGTTCAAACAGTCGATATATCCTGGCAGACAGAAATAATCTCGGATGCACATTGCCTCTCCATTTTCAGCTCTGAGGGATACAATTAAGCTGATTTATGGAAGATGTTTTCTTGAGTTAGTTAGCTAGTTTCTTTTATAAATTCTCCCTCTGGGCTCAGTGCAGTTCCCTGAAACAAGATGTAAACATTTCCAAACTCTTCAAAGCAAGGAACCTATTGGGGGGGGTGGGGACAGACCTCTTGTTGCCTGCTCAAGTAGAAAAATACATTTCAGCACTTGACTTGCTCTTACAGGGGCCCTATGGGTGTGTGTTGTATTAAATCCACACTGCACACTAGAAGAAAAGGCATGCTGGTTGCGACAACTCCGGAAGTGGGGTGATATGGATGTTTGTCCACTGGAAGATGGAAACTACAGCAATGAACTTCCCAACATCACTAGTGCGCTTACTCAGAGCTCTAGTCACAGGCAAAGTAAGTGTGGCGGAGATAGCTTCACTGTCTATTATGTAACATCTTTTCTCTAGTTTCCATAAATAGCTAAAAATAATCTTATGACATCCCAGTTTTGGGTTAATAGAAATCTAGTTCATGGCATAGGACTGCTCTGCATTTCAGCTGGTAGATCAATGAACAAAAGAATGTTGCCTGAAGGCAAAGAAAAGAGATGATGTACTACTAAAACTCTTGTGTCTGGTTGATTCTTCGTAACCTTCAGTTGGGTGAAACGGTGCATCATAGAGCAACAATTTTTGAAGCGACCTACCTCACGTTGGCTAATTTACAGAATTCAGGACCTGTGACTCTTGTGGCCAAATTTGACAAACTTGGCAAAATTGTGGCTGCTTCAATGCTGCTGCGCTGCCATTGTGCCACAGTCAGCTGCAATGATGCGATCATCATTTGCAACACTCCTTGCCAGCTTTTTACAAGGAAAGTTAGTGGTGAAGTTGGCTGGAAGTTGGAAATCAGTGCCCACTCTCGCTGTTTGTTTGTTTTTTGCTGGCCAGTGATCATTTTCTTTCTCTATTTAGGTAAGGGATTATTTTTGAAATGATGGTCCGGTGGGGCATGGGTTGCCTAGCTCTTATTAAAATGTCCCAATTGAAGGAAAATAGTTTTGATGCAGTGTCAGAGCTCTATAAATCTTGTCTTCTTTCTAGCTCCAGCCGTCATAATGGGATATTTTGGTTCTCTCTCTCTCCCTCTCCCTCTCTCCCTCTGTTCCTGATTTTCTCTTTAATTCCCTCCCTGTATTCTTGCTCAGTTATCAGTACCAGGCAGTGGATGGACCCTGTTGTAGGTTGTTGTTGTTGTAATATTAACTGGAAGTTATCCAGTTTAGAAAAGAATTGGTCAGCTCTATCTGCCTCCTCAATTATTTCCCTATGCTGTTTTGTGCTGGAAATGCTATAATTTGTATAGCTGGGCTTTATAACAATATTTTGTTACAACAAATTTCTCACACTAACAATACTCAGCAAAAGCATCATTTGAATGCATTGCAGTCTCAAACATTCCTGCCCAGCCTTAAACTCCGTGCAAGTTGAATGCATAAGAATTGACTCATATTACTTAATATATAACACATCGGGGGCTGGATTTCACAATCTTTGTGTGCAAAGTTCCCAAATCTTGTTGATATTATTGGGAGATATATTTCCAACATAGCACGGCAACAGCGTTCTTGCCCTGGCCTTATATTGTAAATGGCAATAAAATCTTGCTAATAGATTTCTTATGGTGACAATAGACCTGGAATGTCGTACAAAGATTTTGATATCCTCTGAGTCTGCCTTTTTAATGCCAAAAGGCAATTGTGTGAATAGCACAGAACAGCAAAGCACAGCATAGAGTTTCTGTACTAGTGTGTAAAAGAATATAGTGCTTGGTTCAATGTCCTGCTTAGAACTCTTCCTAGCCCTTCCTAGCCTGACTAGGTGGCTCAGTGGTTAAGACACTGAGCTTGTCGATTAGAAAGGTTGGCAGTTTGGCAGTTCGAATCCTTAGTATAGGCCTCCTACGTGTGCAGGGGGTTGGACTAGATGACTTCCAAGGTCCCTTCCAACTCTGTTATTGTTACCTTCTGACAGGGATTGAGTTGTACTTTCCTTGCCCTATGTTCAGTTTTAATGCATGCGAGCAGTTTGGTGGTAAACAGGTCCATTGTGACCAATGGATTGCCCCAAGCAGGGTGAATAGTATGAGAAGACCACTCTGTACTTGGATGTTCTATCTGATTAGCCTTGATGGGTGAGGGACTGCTTTCAGTGGCCATCTGCTGGAAGACTAGTTGGCTTCCTTCTGCAATTGATTGTCCCCTGTGAGAATCGATGCCATGTTGGATGGGGTAGGGGTCTGATCCAGCAGGATGCTGCTTGGGTTTTTATGTTCTTACCTGTTCTTTTCCTTATAGGCTCTTTAACAAGGCCACGGCGCACAGTATTCACACGTGCCATTGAAGGCTGTGACCTCCACTGGCAGGACAGTCATCTCCAGCGAATAATCAGCAGTGATTTCTACATTTCTCCATCTTACCCCAGGGAGGGTGAGGGCCTTCTTTTCAACTCTCAAGGACAACCCTTGTGGCTGGGTAAGCTTCTTGGCTCTGGTTGCTGTGCAGGGTTTTTTTGTTTTAAAGAATATTTGTTGAAGAAAAAGCTGTGATCCCTCTAGGACAGAATAATATTCTTGCATTTGTGGGTGCTGTTGTCCCTCTCTAAGGAAGACCTGCTTCACTTACTTACTTTTCCAGTAAGAACTTGAGAAGCCTGGCACTTAGTCACTTGCAATACTCAATACTCACAAAACCTAAGGTAGCCCCTTTTTTCCTAGCTCTATATTGGGATACTGTGTATTGAAACACTCCTAATTCAGTATGGGAAGAGTTTGCTGGTGTTGTAATTAAATGCAATAGTGCACTGGTAACTAGACCAGAAATTCTACTAATAACAAATTGGTTGAAATTAAATGAAAGGCATTAAAACTGAAATCTGTAGCCAAACACTGAAGTTACTAATGATTGTACTGTAATGGGCTTTTCATCTAGATCAATGAAGCTTACAGTGCTAAATTAATCCCATATCATAATATAACAGAGCCACCTCTTTACAGCATCATTATAGGAAAGTAAGACCTACTATGTAGCACAGAATATAGAAATTCAGGGATATAGCGGCCAGTGCATGGGACCTTGGTCAGGTGACAAACGTTTTTAGCCATCTCTGCATCTTTCTTCCTTCTCCTCAATCCTTATATTGGATAGATCATTTGCCAAAGACATAAAGGAAATGCATTGTCCAATCTTCTTGCTTCTTTTTCTTGGAGCTCCTCCTGGAGGAAATTGAGAGCATTGTGGATTTGTTTTTGATTTGCCAGCAACGTCTGAATGATATCATTTTAAAAAGGTGTGCATATTGCATTTAGAATGAACAAACCTTTTTGAAAGGGACCCAAGCATTTTCTTCAGGAGCATTAAAAACATGGAGCAAATCATCTGAGGAGGATCATCTGAGGGAAAAGGGATGTAGCTATCATTAAAGATTCTGAAATACCTTACAAAAAATATTTTTCTTCACAGATTGTCCACTCCTGTGACTTTCTGTTTACATTCCCCATGACAGGAACATTTAGAGAGGAAGAAGTTCTTTGCAGCTTTCCAACCAGTCTGTGATTTTGGGGCAGAGGGGTGGGGGTGGGA
>JANHFT010002322.1:334161-349283 GCA_032467955.1 Pseudoxenodon macrops
ATTTTTCATTTATAATGCCCAATAAAAATAATTCCGGTTTCAGTTTCAATTTTTGTTCTATCATCACCTCAATCCAATTATTAATTTTATTCCAAAACTTCTTTGCTTCATTCATCTTACCAACATTGTCATTAGATAATTTTGTGTGTGAAACATATATAACTTATATTGATGATCTATCTATCTTCCTTAAAAGTGTTATCTGGAAACATCAATTTAAGAAAATCATGATGGGCAATGGTTGCCAATATTTATGGACCCACCTATAGGGTATCATGCAAAGTGGAACATTGTAACTTGGTGGAATACATGTTAGAATGTATTTTGTATTGCAACAACTACATAATTTTTCAGCCAGTAGATGTCAGTGTTTGGTTTTCATCTATGGTTAAAATCTATGGTTTCTTTTGTTCTGAGGAGAGTTTCCTATGACCGTTTAAAACCATTAAGCAGCAAGGCCCATGGTGACTGTTCACTGTACATTTTATTTGATCTGTATGGCTATGTAACAATCTTCTGTTATTAATCTGCATGGCTATATAATAATCCTCTGCTACCATTTCTATATGGTAAAACAGAACTTGACCCCTTTTTCTCTTTTTATAACCCTTTAATACCTTTTATTTGGACTTCCTGATGCCTATGCAGAGTTCACAGCAGATATTTTCTCTTTGTGACCTGATAGAGATACATCTGCCATTTCCTAGGATTGAACTCTCAACCTTCTGAGTGAGAGGCAAGCATAAATGGTACAGATCATGATTTAATAAATACAATTAATGAAATGCAAATAGGCATGCGTTTAAGGAGCTAAAAGAAATGGAAGAAATATAAAAGAAGTGAAGCTGTGTATTTAATTTTGAATGGGATAAAAGGGACAAATATACATATTAGAAATCATGAACTGCTATCATCTAGGTTATTGTGGTCATGCATAAAATAAGGAAACCATTGATTAGTGACAATTCTGTGAATGGATATATGGGAATAAAGTGGTAAGTATTTAGTGATCTAAGAAAAAATGAGGGGGGAACAGTCTTTTCTGAAGTCTAGTCATATGCACAAATGGCAAATCAATAATTATAAATCTAAAAGCATTGTTGATTTGACCATGATGAAAGATTGAAAGAATTAGAAAGATATCAGAGTAATAAAGTATTTTAGTGCGTAGAGGACAGTGTAGTGGGTAGAGTAGATTTTAGGAAAAATAGGGATGAAAAAAGGAGAAACTATAATAAAAATAGAATGACTGCAGGAAGAAAACTATAAATCCAGAATGAAAATGTATTATAGCATAGATAAATCACCGAGTGCAATGAAAGGAATGGAAATATAACAAGATATGGAAACTCCTTGGAACAATGAAAAGAATTATGTTCCGGAGTGCTAAAGACATTTTTAGAATTATACTAGTAGGAAATATGAAAAAGAATAGTTGGGGAAATGATGAAGTGAAAAAGGCTGTGAATGAAGAAAAGATGCAGATAAGAGTGCTGCATAACCTGAGAGAACAATTATATGCAGGGATGGGATTCAAATAAATTAACAACTGGTTTGCCCAGGGTCAGGTTGGCTGTCATGGGAGGTGTGACTCATCCCTGTCCTCCAGCTCCACCACACATGCAGGATGAGCTTCCTGAGATGCCAACCTAATCCTGGGCGAATGGTTGTTAAATTACCCACCCACCCATCAAAGTGGATCGTGGGCGCTGCGCTGTGCTGCAATGGAGAAACGGACAATGGAGTGACTGGTATGAGGGAAAGAGAAAGGAAAGCGGCCTTCTCCTTCCCTCACACCAGCCAATCCATTGCTCATTTCTCCATTGCAGCTCAGCACAGCGCCCAAGATCCACTTTGATAGCGGGGGTTGAGTAATTTAACAACTGGTTCTCCCAAACCAATACAAACAGGCTGAATCTCACCACTGATTATATGTAGTATGTATAAAGATAATTGCAATTCATACAGGAATTTAAAAAAAGGATAAAGCCTTTAAGAAAACAAGGAAATGTATTAAAATAAATAGAGTGTTTTTGTGAAAATAATAAAGTTTTGTAAGTGGCTGAAGATGCAATCAATACAAACATAAATAATAAATTAATAGTATTATTGGCAAAAATGAATGAAAGTGAAATCAGAATACTAGGATGTCTATGTGAACATCTGTGAGAACATTGAGAAATGGTTAGACTGCAGATGGAATAACTCAAGAAATATTAAAATATGAATGAGATATGCTTGTGAACTAGCTGCAGGAGTTGTGAAGGCTACATTGAGAAATGTCCCCTGAAAATAAGGAAGAGAAAATGCATGGAAAATGTTGGCTGTAACTATCTCTCTTTCCTCTCCTCAGGATCTTCTGGGGAAGAATTCTACATGTGTAGAAACCAGCATTTTCCCCATTTTACCAAGGAAGAAAAGACCATACTAGCTATTACTGCAAAACTGTTTTTAAATGACGAGAAAAGATAACAAATAAAAACCTTCCTTTCTATCAAACAATTCTAGTGTTAGGTTTTCAGTGTTCCATCTTTCCTTTTCTTTGTGGAACTGTAGGGTTATTTTTTAGTTTGTTTGTTTCACTCTTGCAACCTCCTTTTATTTTATATATTTGATTATTTTCTTACCTTGGCTTTCTTTTGCTTTACTGTTTTAAGTTACCTGAGTTATTTGCTTTGCCTATCAACTTTGCACATTGTCTCTCACCTCCCTTATTTCAAGCACATTCTTCCTGAGCACATCTGCTTTGTCACCTCATTTAGCTTTCCGATCTTTTTTCAAGCGTGCTTCTTGTGTCTTTCTCAAATCATGCTTGACACAAATAATCTTGTTTTCAAAATGCTATATACAACATAAAAGTCCTTCTCTATGTCTCAAACATGCTGCTAATTTTCCATAAAGGGAACATTTTCCAATGAATTTCACATTGTGCATTTTAGGTGGTAGATAATTTTCTTACTTCTTTTTGACATCTCTTTCACGTTTATTTTAAAGCACTTTCAAAAAAAGTCCAACAACATTATAATCAAATAAAATTCAATATGATGAATTTAATTGTCCCAACACATTGAAAAATAACTTAGTAGCAAGGAAGACCCTTTTAAAGCTTTGACTGATAAAGTGTATTCCTAACAAAACAGGAAATCTGGTTTAGTGACTCATGCACTGGTATACTCAACCCTGGACAATTGCAATGTGCTCTTTATGAGCAGTTCTTGAAGAAGATCTGAAAATGATACTGATCCAAAATATAACAAGACTGGTGGGATTTCCTTTGGGTTGTACATTGCTCCTCATGTTGCAACCATTTCAGTGATTTAGTTGGTTATGTCTAACACCAGTTCAAAGTGTTCACCATCCTGTACCTTTCTTTGGGGAAACCTTTTCCTTTATTATCTTTTTATTTTGCTACCACTAAACTACTTTCCTTTTGTGCTTTAATTATTTTTCTGCAAGGTAATATAACTTGGTGGAACTGGGTGAAGACTCTGGGTTAGGATGGAATAAAAGGAATGAATTGATTTTTATCAGATAACTGGGAAAAATTGTTTTTTTTTACTTTTGCAAAGTTACTCCAATACCAGATGTCAGGTGCAGGGAACAAAGAAGGACAAAATGAGTTGCTAGAAGATTATTTTATTGTGCCTGCCTATGGAAAGGAATGTTGCCAGTTTAAAGTACATTCTGCATAGCTATCAGATAAATCTTATAAAGGCTTAGGGAGGATCCATTCAGAACCTCTTTCGGCATATTGCATAACTCAAGGCTAATTTGTCTTTTAACTTCTTGATAATAACCCTCATCACTCCTGGAAACCAGCATCTAATACCATCACACTAGCTGACCCTAAAGTTATTTTGTGTCTCTGGGATAAGAGAATCTACTGTATTTCCTTTATTTCTGACCTTCGACCTACACCTTTAAAATCCTATTCCAGGGGGATTGCCATCTTCTGATTTGTCTTTCCATTCTCTCACTCCAGTGTCCTGATTCACAACTGGATGACATGGCTAAGGCTTTAAAAGTGGCTTTTTACAGCTTCCAGCTTTATTGCTTACCCACCATTATGTGGAGTCATATACAATAAACTCCATAAAGTATACAATACATCACTTTTTTCTTGACAGAGCAAATTAAGGGGAATTTTTTATTTCCTCTGATTATACTCAGGCATAAAGAAAAAACTCTTTGCATATCTTTTCAAAAGGTGGTGTTTTGGGACATAACCTGCAATCACATGAGTGGTTCTTGAATTTTTGTCCCCATACGTAAGGCTGAAGTTGGATAAAAACCATACCATAGTCCAAGTATCAATTTGCAAGTGAGACATGCCACTAGATCATGGCATAGACCATGTTGGCAATCTGATGTCCATAAAATCTTATGCAGAAATTCCATCTTGCTAACTCAGACAAAGGAGAGCCTGAAGCCATCTCTTTTTGGGGAACAAACTTAGATCACAATTAGCTGAGGCATTTGTTATCTAGGAAACTGATGGGATTGCAATTCTGCACCAGTCTTTCTGCTAAGCTGTAGCATCCTTGCCTGAGCAAATTTATTTGGTTGTACATTTGTTAACGTCCATCAGTACAACCACGGAACTAACCATGGCATCATGGATCTGGCACACTAAGATGATGGTGGCAATGTCACATATTGGATATAAGTTTTTGTCTTGGACTAATGACAACGCAATATAAAACTGGAATTTTTCAGTCTGTTGTTTGTCATGGCTTTCTTTTTGATGTTGGAGTTCTCTTTACCTGCTTCCCACCACAGGTAGCAGAAACTATTAAGCTGGATTTTGCCCAGGTCAGTTGCAGTCTTAGCCTTTGGAATGAGAAGGTAGATGTTGCCTTTGACAATATTGCAACAGAGAACTGTGGCCTTTTTCTCTCTTAGTTGATCCCAGAGATACCCTTGTTTTTGAAGAAAACTTTGGAAGATGAAACACATGAAGAGAACTTAGAGAATGCTGAAAAAAATGTTTAACCTGAATTGTCACAATTAATCCTTTTTAATAAGTTTCTATTAATTGCTTTATCAACCCTATTTAAATACTTGCTGTGGATGATTATTAAGTTCTTGAAGTTTTTTCATGGCATCTGTCAGATAAAATATGTCAGATTTTCTCAGAGTTGGACTCTAGTTGTGCAGATCCTTTTTAGGTGGGTGGGGATCTTTTGATGTTGTCTGGAAAGAATTTGTTCCTGTTGAACTTGAAGAATTGAAATTGGTTCTTGGAGCTCTAAGTGTATCCAACTAGACTTTAGGTTATAACCCCCATAATGTCATAACCCACTTCGACTCAGAGGAATTTGAAATAGAGAACCCTACTCTAGGAGAGTTGGTTGGACTTCAGCCTAGTAAAACATCAAACATTCATATATTTGAGGCTGATCCACCCAGCAGTCACCAAGAGTAGCTGCATCCACTATCAGAAGTTGGAACTAGAAAGACTGCCCAGCTCCAGAACATGCCTTGTACAATGGCGAGCAGAACAGCAGAATTCAGTGCATCGCTTTGTATGACAGAGAGATTCTTAGCTTTTCATTGAATTCAACAGCATAAGCTCCACTTATGAGCAAATACTACTCTGGCTTCCTTTGTTGGGAAAAAAATTGTACTTATGAGTCCTGGATCACCCAGGGCATTTCATTCTAATGGAGAATTTACACTTTCCCAGTTTAAGCTCTTGTAACCATTACACAAATTGTCTGTTTTCTACTGGTGCCATGCTCAATAATGCATTGATGTTATGAATGCCCTTCTCTTCATTTCAGCAATAGCATAAACATTACAGTGGCAATAGCTGAAACAGTTCTTGCACCAACTATTGTTGTAGGTGTAATAACAAGTGCTAACACAAGGCAATAAGCCAGTTCCTTTTTGCAATTACAAGATGACAGTCAAGTCCTTTTAGAAGGCTAATAGTGAGATGAGTTTATTTTTTAATTGAGTAGAAAATTTAAAAAATGAACCCATTTGTTTCATTCATGCCAATTATAAAGACAAATGATTACTCAAACTAATAAATCAGGAATGGAAATTTGTTCCCTTTTCTGTTCAGCCTTTGTTTTTCAGTCATTTGCGTTGGAATGAAAAATAGAAACACCCTACACAGGTCAGAAGAATGGAAGTAGATAGAAACAGTGAAACTCAAATGTTGCAAATCAGATGTCTTAAAAAGTGAATAATAGACTGCTTGCAAATGGCATGACATTTGGATGGATGACCCCAATGTTACAAATGGAAAAACAATGGCTCGTTCTCTCATTAAAAACAAAATAAAGCAAAACAAGATAAAAGCAAAGAAAGCTTATTGGATGGAGACTTTTTAAATAGCCCATGGAATCAAAATGCTTTATTCAGTATGTCTGAAATTGAGCAGAACTGCTATCCTAGCAGAATTATAGAAAGTTAAAAAAGAAAAAGATTACACCATTTGTCTGGAAATGCTGAAATTTAAGTATGCCAGTATCAGAAGACTGACTGGGCTTCCCACCAAAATCAATGGAAGAATGAGCGTGGCAGTATTGTAGTTCAAATAGATATTTCTTAAATTCTGCCATCTCTACAAAGCAATCCTGTGGGTTTTTCTGCTTCTTTAAAAGAAGTTATACTGGCCTTATAAATAATAGATCATGAGCAATTTTGTGACGAAAAAGCTATTCCTAAATAGAATCCTTATGTTGATGAAAAATCAGAAATTCAGATTACTTTAAAGGAAGATTTCCAAATAATCTACGTTTATGAGATGTAGGCAAATTTTCCTTCAATGTATTTTCTGTTTTTGTTTGTTTGATTGCCTTTCGTCACCATTGAAATCTTTCAACTGACTTAGTTTTGCCTTTTTTCCCTGCTCTTTCTTAAAGAATCCAAATTAGCATACACCAGGGGTGTCAAACTCAAGGCCCAAGGGCTGGATCCAGCCCGTGGGGCTGTCCTGGTCTACCCAATGAGAAGAGGAAACAAGGCAGAAGTTTGGGAGTTGCAGCAAGCTGGCCATGCCCATGCAGTTGGCCACACCCACCCAGTTGATCACAATTCCCCCCAAGGTCAACGACAGCCCTGATGTAACCCTCACTGAAATTGAGTTTGACACCCCTAGCCTACACTATGAAGGGTTCTAATCTTGAAGAAAATGAGTTCCCCACAGATGACATGTGGTGTCTAGTTTCCAGTAGTTTCTATAGGAAGAAGAATAAAAGGACCTCAGAATTAAATCATCCTATCCGTTAAGAGCCATGGTGACGCAGTGGTTAGAATGCAGTACTGCAGGCTACTTCTGCTGATCACTGGCTGCCAGCAGTTCAAAGCTCACGAGGCTCAAGGTTGATTCAGCCTTCCATTCTTCCAAAGTTGGTAAAATGAGGACTCAGCAATATGCTGACTCTGTAAACCTCTTAGAGAGGGCTGTAAAGCACTGTGAAGCAGTATATAAGTCTAATAGCTATTGCTATTAGAAATATTTTATTAAAGGTCTTACGAGTCGTGGTGGCACAGTGGTTAAATGCAGTATTCAAGCTAACTCTGCATTCTACTGCCAGAAGTTCAATACTGGCCAGCTCAAAGTTGACTCAGTCTTCCATCTTCCAAGGTTGGTAAAATGAGGAGCCAAATTGTTGGAGGCAATATGCTGACTCTGTAAACCTGTTAGAGTGTGCAGTGAAACACTACAAAGTGATATATAAGAGAGATACTCATTACTAGAAGCCTAAATTACAATTAAGTTGAGCCACAGGTGGCCCTAAAGCCTATTTCTTCCTCTCATGAAATTTTTAAGAGGCCTAGATCAGGGGTGGGTTCTAACTTAGCTTGCTGCCAGTTCACTGCTTCCTGCGCTGTGTGGGCGTGCCTCATGCGCATACGCAGTAGAAAAAAGCCCCGAAAAATAAAAAAATAAGGCCGAATACAAGGTGGCAATGCATGCGCAGTGCCGTAAACTCAGCTTCTGCGCATGCGCAAAAGAAAAAAAAACCAAAAAATTAAACCCCAAAAATTTTTTTTTAAAGAAAAGATAGTGCCCACAGAGCAGAACCGGCTCTGTGATGTCACCAGCGGCCTACTACCTACTCGGTAGAACTGGTGGTAAGAACTCACTTCTGGCCTAGATGCCAGGTCTTTTCTGCTGTGGCTCTATGTTTTGGAACACACATCCTTGGAGTCCATATGAAAACATCCCTCTTGACATTTTATAAAACATTTAAAACAGCTATGGTTCCTTTGACTTTTAGCTCTAGGTAAGCATTTTGGGGGAGGTGGTTGATTACTTTATTATACTGTAGCTTCTCTGTACACTTTATTACATATTGATAGAAGTCTTAGAGTTTGACTACATTGCAGAGCTTGAAAAGAAACTAACATTAAAGGTTCTTTGCTGCTGAATGTTAACTATCTTAGTAAAGCTATTCACTACAATAAGAATAAGGAGAGGAAAATTCTGTTCATGCTGTTCAATAAGGCAACAATATTATCATGCTGACAGAAAAGTGAATGTGCTTCCTACTTTTATCATGGCTGAATTGCTTTGAGTAGAACTGGGTGGTAACCACTTTGAAATGGAGACTCAGAAAGTAACTGACTTTCACAAACAGCATTTCTTCATATTTCATGATAATCTACTAGGGAATATTAAACCAAGGCCATAAAAAAAGAGAGAGAAGTGTTCATGGTTTAGGAACTTTGTGGATTGTTTATAAAATTTTAGGAGTGGATATTCACCAGTGTGAATAATTGCTAAAAATATATGTGTGTGCAAAGTCCCTATTTGCCAGCTAGAAGCAAAATAGCTTCATTTTATTGACTCTGAAACTTATGAATGTTTTAATTCAGTTTCATATAAATTGTTCTTTTAAAATCCAGTTTGAAGGTTACTGTAGAGTTACTAAATATTTTATTTATTTATTTATTTATTTATTTATTTATTTATTTATTTATTTATTTATTTGTTTGTTTGTTTGTTTGTTTATTTATTTATTTATTTATTCAGTCAGTCAGTCAGTCAGTCAGTCAGTCAGTCAGTCAGTCAGTCAGTCAAGCATATATAAGATAATAGATAAAAGTATAAATATGATTTTGAATACATAAAAAGGACACGAATAAAAAAGGACATTAGGACAGGGACGATAGACACATTGGTGAGAGACATTTTTGATGCCTGAGAAGTGAAAAGGGGTGCCGATGTGCATGAGCAGCTGGAAACATCAGCTGTATGCAGATAGTGGGCCTACTCACAAAAGCAATCGCACACACTGTGCAACCTATATGATTAATACCATCAAGCTGCAGACTGTTTCCTGCTGGGCTGTATGGAAGAGGGAAACTGCTGGACAAGATAATTCTTTCTCACTTTACCCACAAAGACAAATTGCATTTGTTGATATGAGCCCACCTGTCTATATTAAGAGGAAGGGATTCTTACTTGACTGGATGGTGGGACTCCCAGAAATCTAAAACTCCCCAAAAGTTAAGTTACTCCTAGAATTCCCATCTCATATATTGCAGTGCAGGCGTGGTTCTATGCTGCATATAGGAGTGTTGCTAATACTGGAATGATGGGCTAGTGGGACAAACTACTTCTGTGTGACTTACTGTATATAATTGCTTTCTTTGTGTCCCCTTTTCAGGCAATTATTTTTCCTAGTTACTATTGAGGAAAGCTTTGAGACCCTTTCTTTGGTTTGATTTCTGTATAAGAACTGTAGATCTAATGGGATTCCCACTTACATAAAGCTCATCCGTTTCTGGCCCAGATTCTCTTCCTGAACTGTGCTTAATATTTGGCCAGATGTTATGAGAGATACAGCTCTGAAACAAACCAGGGCAAGTCATGCTCATTAGCTACAGATTTGCTGAACTATACTAGGACCCAATTGCTCTTTGTCTCATTTTCCTTTGAGTGGTTTCTGGCTCTCATCACTGTTTTGCTTTCTGCCTGACACTCTTGACAATGTTTTACTCTCTAACCACTTTTGATAGCAGTGTTGGTTCTGACCTTAAGGTCCACCTACCAAGGCAGATGGACATGTAGCTACTTGAGGTGAGCAAAAGGCCAGGAAATTAAAGCTTTGGGCTTTGGAGACCAAAAGCATCTCCATACTTAGTCCAAATAGAAAATATTTTATCTGCAGTTGAATTTTTAAAAATAAGTTTTGCCTGTTATAGATTTAAAAATGAAACTTTGGGGGAATAGTTGTGTTTTGAATTTTATAATGCAATTTAATGTGAGCTAGCATATATTGCTAGCATATTTTTGTCTGGAAATTTATGACTGCAGTTCAGATTGCAAATGATATACATTGGGTTACAGCCTTTTATTTCTGTGCCGTATTTATGCTTATTTCTCTTACTTGGCTCTAGAAACAGGCAAAATGCAGATTTGTCATAGAATCCCTTGGTATATTTTCTTGAGTCGAAAAAGGCTAAGTGAAAAGACACTGATGGATGTGAGAAGAAATCTGTAGTTGAATATTTGATCCCTCAAACTGATTTCTCTCTAGCAGGATATACAAAATAAGAATAAATAATATTACTGTGGCTTACCCAGTTTACATAGGAAGAGATTTACCATTATTTTAGAAAGGTTTATTGTGGATGTAACCAACGAATGGATAAACTTTCTTATATTGCAGGTGACATGCTGCGTCTACGGACTGTTTTAGAAGCAATTCAGAAGAACATCCACTCCTCTTCCTTGATCTTCAAACTGGCTCAGGATGCTTTTAAGATTGCCACACCTGCTGATAGTAATGCTGATACAACACTACTTAATGTGGCACTGGAGTTGGGGCTACAAGTAAGGAGATTAGTAATCATCAGGGAAAATGAATGATTTCCAAATCTTTATAGTAAGTTGGAAGCCTGCCTTGTGGGTTAATGTCATGTCCATATTAGCCAAAGAAAAAGTCTGCTGAGTTGTGATCTTAAGCGCTAATCCTGCTCTCTTACAGGATTTCTGGCATACTGGCCATTTAAATCAGGGATCCCCAACCTCTGGGCCACGGCCTAGTACCAGGCCACAGTCTGGGTACAAGCAGCAAGCAATCATGTGCAAAGCTCCATTTGTGCGAGCAGTATTCATGCACGCCACTGCTTGTGCAAATGGATCTGCATGTGCGTCTGCCACTCACACAGAACCATCCACTCTCCCCCCTCTGCTGCTGCCACCGGTCTACAAAGCCGGAAACATTGGGGACCCTTGATTTGAATAATTAAAGAACCACACTTACATTTCTCAACTGAAAAATTCAGAACGGGACATTATGCTTCCCACGTGGCCTCCAAACTAGGCAGTTTATGAAGCTAGTAGCCAGACCTGTTTATCTCCAAAACAGGTTGAAACAACTTAAGTTGTTATCATATTCTGATCTAGGGGAATGCAACCATTTCTTTAGATATCACTGGTGGGTGAAAAAATATTTTCTAGTCATTTCTACCGTTGCAGGTGATGCGCATGACTTTATCAACATTGAACTGGAGACGGAGAGAAATGGTGCGATGGCTGGTGACCTGTGCTACAGAAGTTGGTAGGTATTTTCACAAACACATACTTAAACTGAACACTGCAGCCTAGAGCGAGCCTAATTCAGCCTTTCCCAATGTTGGCTTGATTCTGGGAGCTATAATTCCCCAAACACCAGGAAGGTACACACACGTAGTATGTTCTGCTCACCCAAAAAATATTAAGATGCTATTGGGCACCAGAGCCAAATCTGGATGACAACTAATATCCAAATTCATGACAAAGATAGGTGATTTCTAATTCAAATAGTCTATTTCTCCCAATATTGACTCCCTAGGTAACAAATATTGAAAGATTTAATTATAAGGAAAACACACCAAATGAAGACAGGATAAGATATATGACATTTTTCCAACTGAATTCAGTAAGTAGCTCAAATTATAGCAATCTTTTTAATATTTTCACAATGGAGCTCAAATATTCATTGTAAAAAAAGAGAGATCATATCCTACAAGTTAGTGCTAAACTAGACTGCTACTTTCAAAACAGTGGGAGACAAAAATAGAATTGACTGCAATATTGGTTTCCTGACAGTATTATGGCCTTGGTGCTATAGGTCCCATCTGATGAAAAATAAAATACAATTATTGCTGTTTATTTAATACCATTGTGTGCACCTTGCTAGTTCTTCCCTACTGGCTGAGCAGTTCGTGATTCTTTCTTGCAGGTGTTCGGGCCCTGGTCAGCATCTTGCAGAGTTGGTATTCGCTCTTTACCCCTACTGAAGCAACTAGCATAGTAGCAGCAACAGTGATGTCCCACAGTACCATCTTGCGGCTCAGCCTGGACTATCCACAGCGCGAAGAACTGGCTAGCTGTGCTCGCACTCTGGCCCTGCAGTGTGCCATGAAGGATCCGCAAAACTGTGCACTCTCGGCTCTTACCCTTTGTGAGAAGGACCACATTGCTTTTGAGACTGCTTACCAAATTGTTATAGATGCTGCATCCACCGGCATGACCTATTCCCAACTCTTCACCATTGCACGGTATATGGAGCACCGCGGGTACCCATTACGGGCCTTCAAGCTGGCCTCGCTTGCCATGACACACCTCAACCTTGCCTATAACCAGGATACACACCCTGCCATCAATGATGTGCTTTGGGCATGTGCACTCAGCCATTCCCTTGGTAAGAATGAGCTGGCCGCTATTATTCCATTGGTCGTAAAGAGCGTGCACTGTGCCACAGTGCTATCTGACATTCTGCGCCGCTGCACCATGACGGCGCCAGGCCTTGCTGGCATCCCTGGCCGCAGGAACTCTGGGAAGCTGATGTCAACGGACAAAGCACCTTTGCGCCAATTGCTCGATGCTACAATAAGCGCTTACATCAATACCACACATTCCCGTCTTACCCACATCAGCCCACGGCATTATGGGGAGTTTATTGAGTTTCTGAGCAAAGCTCGGGAGACTTTCCTGCTTGCTCAGGATGGCCACATTCAGTTTGCGCAGTTCATAGACAACCTTAAGCAGATCTATAAGGGCAAGAAGAAGCTTATGTTGCTAGTGCGAGAACGGTTTGGTTGAACTTGTGCGCTAGGGGGAAAAGGGAAGAAGAAACCCTGATCGTTGTTGGTGGAATCATGCTTATCAGGCAAGACTAACTGTAGTTTTCATCGTAGAAAATCTCCCAATTCTTTGAGGAACATAAAACCAAAAGTAGCATGACAGGAAGAGTTTGCTTCCCAATGACCACTTACTTGCAAACACTTCAGCAATACCAAAAGGCTAAGTAGGAAACTGAATACCTCTTTCCCAAACAGCATGGTGGATGGAGGCAGAAAAGCAGCCAATATGGAAGCATATTACTCAGCCTCTTGCGCTGCCATCTGTGCTCTCAGCTGGTGGGTTTTGAGATGTGCATCCTGCCATAACTGGTGTCACCACTTAGTGCAGCCTTCTCCAACCTGGTATCTTCCAGTTGCCAGACTTCAAACTATNNNGTAGGATGAGTTGACTCCAGAGTCACTGGGGCGAGGGGGGAGGGGAGGAAATAGGCTGGGGGTGGTTGGTTTAGTATGTGTGCAAGTGCGTGCGTATGAAAATCCTTAATTAAAAAAAAAAACTAAAGTTAACGGTTCTCAGGGATTGCTTTACTAAAAGTAACAGAAGCATTTATGATACTGTAAATACAATAGTATATGTGTCAATTATTAAATTGTAAAGTTCTAATTATTTATAATTATTCTTTTTTTGTTTGTTTTGTTTTTTTGTTTGGGGATACTTGAAATGTGTTGTGGGCTGGGCTAAGCATTTCCAAACCTGAGAAATATGAACATTTCTCAGGTTTTACCCCAGCATTGTTGGCAAAAAAAGAGAAGACCAAGTGGGTGGGGTTTGACTAATGGAAAATAAAGAAAAGCTTGAGCAGACCTACCACAACACACAACCTTGGAAGAGAAGAGACCAAGGTGGCAACCGTAAAGCCAGATACACCTCAGCATTTCAAGGCCATCAGGGTGTGGACTTGGCCCACTGGCTATAAGCCACAGCACATTACTTGACTCTGCTACTTCGTACCATGGTTCCAAATATGGGATACAAAATGACCCCAGGAAGCTGGAACAAAACTGTGAGCCAGTTGAACCCATAGTGTAAAATGCTCTATTTTTGGCCTTTCTCCAAATGCAAACGAATCGATTTGTGCAAGAGTTGCATTTGCTCTGTGAATTTAGAAAGGATTCCATTTTTATTTTTTTGTCATCTGAGGAGCAGGAGCAATTAGTCTGCTTACGTGTCTTTGTCTTTATTTCAAAACTACTGTCTTTGCTGGCCTCTGCTTAGGTTGGTGCCTTCTTGAGGACAGCTTTCTGCCATAGTTTCTGCTACTTTTATCTCCTACTACTGCTTTGCATTCATCTGAATGTTTATTCAGTCCAATGAAATGGAGTGTAGCAGGAGCAAAATAGTTTCCCTCCCCCTTTTTTCTAAATGTCTTTGTGTTGCCCTGTTCCTGTACATCTTAGTTCTAAAAGGGGCAGGGAGGGAATGGATGGGGCAGGGGTTAAGATGAAGCGTAGTTTAGGAAATGTGGATTAAAATTACGTACTGTCTGACTCCAATTTTGTTTGTTTTATTTTTAAAAAAAAATCCTGAGAAACTGGTTCGAAGACCAGATAAGCCCTATTCACCCAGTATTTGTTGCCATAAAAGTATCATTCTTCTGTCTCTTTATTTTGTATGTACAACTTCTTGATCTGATGTTTAATAATAAAAAAAAAGGAAGACTTCATTGTAGTTGTTGGCAACAGCTCTTTGACCTTCATTTACCTTTAATCAAGATTTTATTTACAATAGGAAATAACTGATCTGTGGCTAGTTTAATTGGGTTAGGATTTGTATACCCTTTTGGTATCAGTCCATTAATGCTCCAGTCGGAAATCGTATAAATTGATAGCCATTCAAAGTCAATCTGTGCAGCTACTGAGATGGGACTAGAGAGAGGTTACGGCTCCATGTAACTGGAAGGGGCGAATATAGTTCTTCCTTTTTTGGCATAAACAATATAATTTGCATATAAGCTAAAAGGGGACCAATTATAGGGGTGAAATCCAGAAGGTTCTGGAGAACCGGTAGTGGAAATTTTGAGTAGTTC